>BGPT01002146.1:6478-38628 GCA_003297045.1 Symbiodinium sp. clade C Y103 | reverse complement strand
TGTGGGCTTTCCATTGAAGGTCACCTTGCGGAGATGCTTGTTTTCAAATCTTGGCCTGACTTGCAGGTTGGTGATGAACTGGTCATGTTGACCCAGACTAGAACAGATGCTGATGTTCATCAAAAGCTCATTGACTTGTGGCGGCCTCGATGGCAACAACTTCATGCGGTGAATCCTGACTTTTGGTCACGTATCACTGGTTTCATTCGGAGCTACATGCCTCGTTTTGATTTTTCTGTTTCAGACATCACTCCACAAGAATGGATGAAGACTGTCAAACGTTTCAAACCTACGGCTGCGAGGGGCGCTGATGGTTTTGCCAAGAGGGACCTTTTGCACATGTCCCCATTGCATGTTTCTTTTCTTCTTCGGCTGTTGCAGCAGATTGAACTTGGCCACATGGATTGGCCCCAACAATGGCTTCAAGGTATTGTGCTCGCTCTTGCGAAACATTGTGGTGCACACGAAGCGGGTTCTTATAGACCCATCGTGCTGCTGTCAATCATCTACAGGTGTTGGAGCTCTTTACGCTCCAGGCAGCTACTGAGAATGATTGAAGGCCACATGCATCCTGACGCCTATGGATTTTTGCCAGGCCGTGAGGCCACACAGGCTTGGTTGCAGATCCAATCCAACGTTGAACTTGCAGTTTCTTCTGGTTGCCATCTTGCGGGATTGGCTGTCGATTTCATCAAAGCATTTAACCACATACGAAGGCCACAGTGGTTCTTTCTTGCTGAACACCTTGGTTTACCAGACCGTATTCTTCGGCCGTGGGCCAAGTTTTTGGAATCGTTTACCCGAAGATTTCAGGTGCACAACCACCTGAGCGATCCACTGCTCTCTGACGTTGGTTTTGCTGAAGGCGATCCTCTTTCAGTTCCGGCTATGGCCATTTTGGACTGGGCTCTCCACATATACCAATCGCAGTATGCACCCATGACCAGAACTTTGTCATTTGTGGACAACATTTCCATTGTTTCTCAGATGGTTGCCAATCTGCTTTGGGCTTTCTTTTCCCTTCGTTCATTTCTTGAATTGTAGGGTCTGGAAATTGATGTGAGCAAGTCCTATTCTTGGGGAACCACACCCATGATGCGTCAGCAGCTGACACCAATTGGACTGCGAGTAGTAGGAGATGTTTCTGAACTTGGCGGTTCCTTGACTTTTGGATCAGCAACCCGTGTACGCATTTTTCTGGAAAGAGGGGCGAAATTGGAAAGAAAGTGGCAGCGGCTACGGATCTCAAAGGCTCCACTGGCCTTGAAGTTTTTGAGTTTGCCCATGGTCTTTTGGGCTGCTGCATTGCACGGTGCCCTTGGATGTGTCTTTGCGGAAAGCCATATTCACCAGCTGCGGAAGAAAGCCATTGCTTCTTTGGGTTTGAGGATTGGTGGCTTGAACGCCACACTTCGCCTTTCACTGGCCACTCCTTCAACAGCTGACCCTGGTTTTTACCACCTTCGGCATTGTGTTTTTGACTTTCGGCGCATTTGCAGCAAAACTCCTGAAGTTCTTCTACTTTGGAAGTACTACATGTCTCAGTATGTGGGGCGTAAGCTTCCTGGGCCATTCTATAAGATCGTTGAGCTCTTTAGTTCCATTGGTTGGTCTTTGCAGGTTCCTCCAACTTTTTTCGACCATGATGGATTTGAGCACGATTTGATGTCCCTTCCCAATGCGGCTTTAGATGGACTTCTGCAAGATGCTTGGTTCCAGCATATTTCAGCGGAAGTGCGGCATCGGCGCACTATGACTGACCTTCATGGCATCAATGCTGAACTCACGTTGCTGGACCGCAATCAGATGACACCACAAGAGTTGGGCCGCACTATGGCCATTCAGGCAGGGGCATTCATTTCAGACTGGTCTCATGCGAAGTTTGACCCCCACAAAGCGGCGATCTGTCCTCGATGTTTGGTGCCTAATACCCAACGTCATTGGTTTTGCTGCCCTACCTATGCTGCGCTGCGTCTTGAGCTTGCAGAGCCTTTCCATTGGATTGCTGATGCTCCTGACTGTCTGGTTTCGCATCTTTTGGTGCCTCGCAGTTCTTTTGAGGTTGAGCTGAAGAGCTACTTCATGCAGATTGCAGATACCACTGGTGCATTTCATTCTGAGCCAGGACAAGGGGTTCAACATTTGTTTTCCGATGGTTCTTTTTTCCAAGAAACCCCCAAGATAGCTAGTTGTGCTGCCTGGTCCCTTGTCAATTCTTCTACGGGATTGGCGGTTGGACATGGACACCTTCATGGACTAGTTCAAAGCATTGCGCGTGCTGAACTGACTGGTATCCTTGCGGCTCTCAAATGGGTGGCACATTTCCAAATTCCGGCGATTCTTTGGTGTGATTCCAAATCCAGTGTTGATGGTTTGAATGCGCTGATTGCGGGCACTTGGTTTCTTCAAGGCTGTCAATGCGAAAACCACGACCTTTGGCATCAGATCGCTGGCATTCTTCAAGACCTTCCAGTAGACCTTTTCCAGGCACGGTGGATTCCATCTCATTTAGATACTGCACTTTGCGCAGATGACTGGGAAGATTGGATTGCCACTTGGAATGCGGTGGCTGATGAGCTTGCGGTCACCACCAATGCTCAGCGATCGGAAGCCTTTCACCTTCTTCGAGATCAAGCCAAACAGCACTATGAGCTTTGGTCCCTGCGCTTGCGAAAACTGCGGAAGTTCTTTTTTGGCGTTGCTGAGGCTAAAGCGCAAACTGCTGAAGCCGTAGAACCGAGTGCACAGCCACAATTCAATTGGCAAGAGATTGGCATTGATTTGTCTCTTAGTGAAGCTATCCCTGTTAATTGGTGTTTTCAGTTGAGCCTCTCTCTTCAACAGCTGAAGTATCCTCTTGAATTCGTTTTGCAGCTTTTCGAGTCTGCATTTTCATTTGAAGAAAGTCCAGATGCATTTGAGCCAGTTAGTTTTGTAGAGATTGCTACTTGGTGCATCCGAGAACAGCCGATTTCATTCCCCTTTTGGAACGCTGCTTTGAAGCGTTGGGATCTGAAGCCTTACAATGCTTTGATGTTGAAACCTACTTTGGCTTTTGTTGTTCAGATTGTGCGTCATGTTTTTTCGAAAGGGCTTCAAATCTTGGGGCTGAATCATTTTGTGCTGAAAGGCTTCACGAAGCCAGCAGCAGGCATTTTGATGCCGACAGATGGTGTAGCCTTGTACATTTCTTCATCTGTGTCAGGCAATCTTGCCAATTGCTGCCAATCTTTGGCAGGTCAGCGGCAGTACAGNTTTGATGCCGACAGATGGTGTAGCCTTGTACATTTCTTCATCTGTGTCAGGCAATCTTGCCAATTGCTGCCAATCTTTGGCAGGTCAGCGGCAGTACAGGAAGGCTGCTGACCTTGCTCGCCCGGTCTGAGACAAGAACCTTGGCCGCACTGCTCTGCACGCTGAGCATGTGGTCACCGCAAGCAGTCCGAGATATGAACCCATTAGAAACAGTAATTTCCACTAATAACCACTATGATAAACATTAAACACCATAAGTAATCACACATAACTATAATAACTATTAATAAGCAATAATTATTGACAAATATTCCCGTTAATCATTGATCCATTGATTGTCATTAAGAACCATTATTCCCATTGTCCATCTATTATCAGTATTAACATCTATTGTCCCAATCATTTATATTCACCATAATTAATAGCCGTACTTAATGACCATCATTTTTTCCCATTAATAACCATAGTTCATCACTATCTTTAACCATTCATAACCATTAATCATAACCATTATAACAATAACCAGAGTTAGAACCATTAGTCATTTATAACTATTATCATTAATAATCACTAATAATCACCATTAATGACCACTAATCACCATCATCATATAACTAATCACTAATAATCACTAATAATCACCATTAACAACCACTAGTCACCATTATTATATACCCTCTGGTAATTTAACATAGCTATTGAAAATGGTGATCATTTCCAAACCCCCACTGAGCGCCCCAACGGAAGGCGCGCTGTCCACAGACGCCGCAGACATTCGGCGCCACTTCGCCACGCGATGCCTCGATGGGACGCGCGCAGCTGCTGCAGCGGTCCTGAAACGGCAACGGCAACGGGCGGAAAACGCGGGGAGATTTGCCCAAAATTGGTGGGAAAATCATGGGAAAATGATGGGAAAATCAATGGAAAATGGATGGATTTACATCTACCTTTGACCGATGTTTGCAGGAAAACCATGGATTTATCATGATTTCTCCCAGAAAAGTTGGGTTTGTTACAGGCAAAATGGGGAGTTGCTTCCCACCATCCGATCCTTCACGGGGTATGATATTTTATACAAAATCTGACATGTGGAATATGGATCAGCTGCACATCTCCATATACCTCCATGTTTTCTTTCGATCCTGCTTTGATTTTCATGTGTAGCACGTCTTGGATTTGCTTGAGGCACCCCCAGAAAAAAAACAACCATATTCATATTCCATAATATTCATTAATATTCCATATTCCTCATGGATTCCCCACTTACTTTCTTATTAGGACATTAAAATATCATCCCATATCATCCGTGGATTTCCACGGGAAGATCAGCCAAATCATCCAGGTCCCTTGGATCGCTCCTGATAGGAAATGGCTTCCTTGGGCTCTAAGGACGCCAAGAGATTGCCGAAAGTCCTCAAGACACCCGAGGTGTGCTGCATCCTTAGCTGCTCAGGTGTCACGTCTGAAAATCGCATGGGACAAAAATGTGATTGATGATGATTCATGATGGGTTTCAGTGATACCATGTTCTTTAGCAAACACATGGACCAACAAGATTGGAGATCATGTTTTCCACCATCGAAACTTCAAACCACCAGCCCAACTTCACTTTGTCCACTCATTGATCAAAGAACACTATCATCGGCCACTGCCACTTTTATCCTGAAATACCCCCAGACATTTACTCATCTAATCGCATTACCTGTACTCTGCAGCAAACTAATATAGCTATAGACGCCAGGGCTCTTTTAGTTTGATGATTTACCGTTTTCAAAAATGCACATGTTTAACCCCCGTAGAACAATCCTTCCCTGGTGATTTTTCAGCCAGCAACAGCGTTTCGGATCCTTGGCATCCAAACAGGGCTTTCTTATGACCCTTGCTCTTCACGTACCAGTCGAAGGCATCCTGCGACAAGAGCTGGAAGATGCTGGAAGACCTGGAATTTTATGCCTTGAATTCTGATGATTTGTGTTTTTTTTTGATGGAACAACTACGAAAAATATCGTGATTTGTGATGTTTATGTTTTTGATGGAAAGTCTAAGAAAATACCATGATTTGCCAAATATTGCACGATCGGCAATTCTGGGACTGATGGAAAAAAAACAACATCAACATCATCGGGCAACGCTGAGCAACTTGAGCATCCCTGCTATTGTGCCAGTTGAAAGGTGGGTTGTTCCAGTTGTGGCCATTGTTCCAAATATTCACGGTCTTTTGTGGATATCCACTAGATCACTAAATACTCAGAATGATAACGCATCCATTTCAATATTGATAATTCCATCCTCCATGTACATCCTCCATCAACAAAATGTGGGATGATTTTTGATGTTGATGTCCAATTTCCAAGGCATCTCCCATATCTTTATACCTTTTTCTCGTCGTCGCGAGCCTTGCCAGTCTCCCAAACGGACAAATTGATCTCCTAAGGCAAGAAATGGCGTGAGATCAGGGTTGATGGCAGCCATTTGGTGGCCATGTCATTCCATCCTCACAGCTTGATTTTGTTTGTTCATGGTGATATTTCGCATGATATAATTTGATATAATATGATATACCTCCAGTTTCATTTGTTTTACATGGTGATTAGTGTCAGAAATACAGATATACCATCACTTTTGTTTCTGGCAC
This sequence comes from Symbiodinium sp. clade C Y103, assembly GCA_003297045.1. NCBI lineage: Eukaryota > Dinophyceae > Suessiales > Symbiodiniaceae > Cladocopium > Cladocopium sp. clade C. The sequence goes on along the minus strand of BGPT01002146.1, from coordinate 32,738 downwards.
ACATACTTTGTATCCTCTTCTGTCACTGCCCCAGCCGGCCGACCTTGGCCAGACCCTGGTCTGAGCTGGGAATCACCATTACCACCTGGGCGGGAGAAATGTGGGGATCCTGATCCCATGACTTTTGATGGTGGGATTAAAAAAACACCCGCATCAATGATTTTGATGATTAGATCAATATCATTATTCACCATAATATCAACCATTCTTCACCATATATTTCCCTGCTTTCCCAACAATTATAACTAAGTGTGGGAAAACCAGTTTCATTTCACCTTTTTGCGCCATCACCAAGGCACGTTGGCACAGAGACCAGGCAGTTTGGGCTCATGAAACTCGTCCCAAACCTCTGAGGCGAGACATGGCTGGGGGTCATGCCATGGAGTTTCACGGGAACATATTGATAGCCTCTGGTAAATTAACATAGCCATAGATTATGGTCCATTTATAGATGATTTTCCCAGCTAGAAACCTCCATTTATAGGAGATTTTCTATGGCTATGTTGAGGGTAAATCTATGAATATCAGTTGAATTAGAACTAGATTTTGAGGTGAAAACTCGGTAAGTCATGGATTAGTCATGGCCATTTCTACTTCCATTGATTTGTCTCCACCAAGGTATCTACAAATACCCATGCTGGCTTTGCTTTTTTGTCAAATCCAAGAAGAAGCTAAACAGTTTCTACGAAGGATATTGAGAACATTTGAAAACAAGCAACATTCGAGTCCCCAACAAGTCCCCAACAAGTCCCCAAGTTGGATTGAAATACAGGCTACAGCTCATTGGTGGAAACCGAATTCCCCTGAACAACATCCGTCATTTCCATCATCATCGTCCCAACATGGGGTTTCCCCAATCAGCCGCCTTTGTCAAATGTGGCGGCTGATATCTCTCCGCCATTTTTTGGTGTTTTCATATGTTTCTGATATTAGACCATCAAAATTTAGACATCTGACAATTGAACACAAACCATCTGACCATTTTTCTGGGAAACACCCTATTTCTGCTAATGAAGCCTCAATTTTTCGGTGAAACCCACCACTTTTTGCTGCTTCTGTCTCCTGAGACGCCAACGTCAACCAATGTGTTCATGGTGTGCCTGGGTGAGCCAGCCCAATTTCACGAGCAACGGCTAAACAGGTCACTAACATAATTATCATAATCAACCACACACACAGATATACATATTATAGACATTATGTATAGTATATTGACATATTCTTATCATTTTCCCTTTCAATCTGTTTCCTCCACTTCTGCGCTGGCTCAGTTTCCGGCTGCATGTCTGGCAGGCACGACTCCAAGATTTGGCCTGAGCTTTTGGGTTCGAGTCTACCCTGAAATCTCCATCCGTAAGACTGGTCTGTGGAATCCCAACATTTCAAACAGTGTTTTTTTAAGGGCACTTTGCAGGACGTTCCGAAAGAAATGTGAATAGTCAAATATGGAGGTTTCCAAAGTCAAGGTACCCCCCAGTTCTCATCCACTGATAGATAGGATTTTCCATCAACAGAAAGCATCTAGTTAATCTAGTTATTGGGAGTAATGTTGGTAAAACAATAATAAACCATCCCCTATATCATCATAAATAGCTGGTATATACCATTCCCAAATGGGTGGTTTATTATTGTTTTACCAACATTAATCCCATTCTAGGAAATCTCCATCTCGTAAAATCACCATGTCACTGCCCAAATTTTCTTCGAACGTTTCCCATTTCCCAGCCATGACCAGCGAGAGCGTCGCACCCACGTTGCACACGAAGAAGTTGGGTTTCTTCGCTTTGCCTCGCGCCTGGGGGCTGGAGATATCAAACCCACAACGACCGTGTGTTGAAAGAACCGTTGGATTTAGAAGATGGTCATATACATATATAATTATATAATATATTGTAATATCATATATAGTATAGTTAGATTATGTTAGATTTAGAAGATATACCTTATATCCATCAAGAGTTAGAAAATGGTTACTAAACGTGGCAATATAATCCATCTTCTGAATCTTGATAAAGAATGTAAAACATGGGAAACACATGGGATAGTCCAGCACAAGAGTTTTTCTATTAGACAAGTGTAAGAGAAAAAACATCTATAGTCTATAACCATCAATGGTTGTGAGTTGGCCTGGTTTTAAAATTTCGGTGAACACTGGTACAGAGATGAGCTGTTTTAATCTACGGCTCAGGCGTCTGCGCCTTTTTGACCCATGTTTGTTGATGAACTCCCAATATAAATCCCTCTGGTGGCTGTCTACATCTCTGTTTTTCGATAAGAACTTCTACTTTTACCGGTTCAATCCCCGATTTTCAACAGGACAAATCTCTACCTTAGCTAGATACATCCCCCTTTTTTTACAGACATGGGCCTGTCTGGAAATGGGGTACCCTCAATCCACTCTTTCATCAGTACCCCATTGGTTGATGAAGGGTCAATCCCCCATTTTCAGACCCATAAACAAACAATCAAGTTGATAAACCGAAAGACTTTATGATAATCATAGGAATAAACACATCCCATTAGAGTATGTCCCTTCAAATAAATTACCATATATATTACCATAGTTTTCATGTGGTTGGGAAACTCTAAGCATCTCCCTATAGTTCCCTATGTAGTGTTGGGAATATGGACACCCCCAACCGCTTAGTTGCTCCGTTCACCACTGGATTAAAAAACCGTTCACCACTGCATTAAAAAATCATGGCGATATCCCAAAGTTGGTGATATCCCATTACAATCCGGTAACATTTCCCCAGCTATAAACCGCCACTGAGTTCGCAAATTTCCCATTAGATATTTCCATTCATATCCCATATGGTGATACCCCATATGAAATCTGGAAATCACCCTATGTAAATCTATGGTGTTTCCCGTGCTCGACTGGCCTCAGGAGGCACGTATTGCGCAGCCAGTCCCATGGCCACTTTCTCCCCAAAGTTGGGCACTGGCACCTGGTTCGCTGGTTTTTTTTAACCCACCCCCAGCGTTTTTTTTGGTGAAGACGATGAGGGGATCTGAAGAACCTGCATTTTTTTGAGTATTAAAACATTATTCAAACAAAGAGTGGTGATGGATGATGCGGAAACCTATCTGAAGAAACCGTTTCTTTTTTCTTTTGGCGATACATCCTCATGAACGGTGATAATAATCGAAGTGGGAAGCAATCCTGCTATATTGAACTGCTTCTTCACAAGTTTCTGATCTATGTGTAGGCTGGCAAATTTACACCCTATCCCTTTTTGAGCCATGTCAATGTCTCATAATGTCTCAACATATTTCAACATTATAGTGGAAATTTCACCAACCGAATGGATCGAATGGTGTCTTCAGCCAACAAAAAATGGCACCAAACCAGCGAACATTGCAACCCAAGCTGAGGATTCGGATCTATCAAACTACATTTGGATTTTGTGTCAGGATCCCCCCAAAAATAAAACATATCTTCCCTATAGATTCCCCAGTCGTAGTGGATTTCCCAGGAAAATCCGACCAAAAAATCCGCAGCAAATCCAGGCACCTCGCAGGCGTAGACTTGCAGGCCGTTGGGAATCAAGGCAGTGACTGCCTAGTTGCGATATCACCATGGTGTTAACCTCGATAAGTTGGGATATGACCCGTTGAATTATGGGTATATCTATGGTTGACATTGTGAAACATCAATATCCATATTATCCATGTCCATCAAGTGGTTAGATGAGGTTTGATTTGAATGGATAATCCCAGAATATGATTGATTTGTGTTGGACTAATGGATTTCTATTAGATGATTTCTGTTTGACTTGAATGGCTAATCCCGAAAATTTAACATTGTCCCCTTTTCTCTTTTTTTTGGTTGTCCATAGTGAGGAATTTTATGAAGCTGGTGTCTCATCCTCCCGAAAATGGGTTCATTGGACCTTGAACTTTTGATCCCATGCCACTACTTGGGGATGCAGTTCCAGCAATGGATACAGAACTATAGTAACTAACTATAGTAAGTTAATGGTTATACCATGGTTAAAACCATGGTTAACTATACTAACTAAAGTAATTCTATAGTAAGTTAATGATTAAACTATAGTAACCATGGGAAAATCTCCCAACTTCCTGGAGCTAAAAATCCCATGGTTATACCGATGGGTGACCCCCAACTGCACCAAGGATGACGGAAACTTGGCTCCCTGCGTGCTGCAGTGAGCAAACCGTCGTCCTGTTGGGGCTATCGAAATGGTGCCAGCCATTCAAATGTCCCGGAATGGCAAGACACACACATACACATCCATAGAATATTACAGTATAGCATATTATATTGTTTTTGTATGTATATTACATGTGGACATATGTTAGTATAGTACAGTATATAATATCTAAATATTTGGTGATCATTGAATCATTTCAACACATAGCTGGGGTTCCATTCCATTTGGGACAAGCCAGTGATCCAACCACCAGCCGTGAAAAACAACAACCTGTCCAACAGATCACAACTGATGTCCCATATCATTATCAAAACATGTATCTGCCGTTATATTAGTCAGAAACAAAAAAAACATGTAGCTAGCGTTACACTCCATCTTATCTCAGCTTCGGAAAACCGTAGCTACTTGGAAAAGCTGTGGAATCAAACTGTAGCACAGCCCTGACCATCGCAGCACATCGGACCTCCAGATGAAGCCCAGAATTGAGACCTTGCTGGAATCCCATAGAGCCTGGAGCTGTGCCATGCCAGGTTTTCTACACGAAAGCGGATCATTGCATCTCCATAGGTTTCATGGGTTATAAGTTCTATTTCCATCTGTAAATGATGGCGAAATTCATCCAAATTCTCCATTAGTACCAATCTGCGGAAAACTCTGTGTCTTAAACCAGATGTTTTTTCTGGCCATTTGGATGGTAAGACCCCTTTACCATTACCATATCGTGAGGTCCAATGGGGTCGCGAGGGTCAGATTTACTCAGAAGTTCGGTGAAATCAGTTGGGTTTTACTGTTAAACCTAGTTGCTTGAGTTTAGCTGCTAAACTAGGCTTCACAATCAAGCATTCATGATATTGACCAGCTTCAAAAAAAATGTGTGGATAGTCTCTGCTGGAACCCCCACTTGTGCGGTCTGAAAACGGGATCCCCCCAAAAGAGGCTAGCATCCCCCCCAATTTCCAGGGATTGTCAATGTTATATACCATTGTTTGATGGCCATTTTTACAATTACATACACTCCATGTTTGGATAAAAACCGAAATAGTACTGCTAGGCATATCTCATGAACTTCTGTATGCCATAGAAAATCCGCCGGTTTCCCTGCAAACTGGTCGGGTTTTTACTCCATCTCGTCATTGCCAACAATAGCAGCAATAATGAATGAAACAATATGATGAATGTAAGTATTCTTACATATTATGAATAATCACTATTAATATGAATATATGTATATATGTAGATATATAATATATATATATATATATCTATCTATCTATCATCATCATCATCATCATCATCATCATCATCATCAATAATAGTCACAATGATTAGTATATCATCCGAATGATGATGGCCAGTGTGTGTTTGGCCAACCACTGACCTATGGCTCCCACCTGCGCTCCGATGACATGCCAGTCCAGGTGTTGAAAGCGCCCGGCGGCCGCTACCTGGGAAACTTTCAGAAAAGGTTCATGATGGGTAGCTCAGAAATTGAATAAGCAGATCATCAGAACTAGTAATTGTATTGACTGATGAATGGTAGGGAATTACCTTGTAGCGGTGGGTTACTTAGTAATTATGTTGGGCAGCAACTGAGTAATGACTGATCTAAGTAGTTGACAATCACAGTCAATTCTTCTTTTCTCAATGGGCTAACCCATGGGTAACCCTCTAAAAATCATGGCCGTCGCCCCATGAAAAATGACCAACCCATAACCAACCCATAACGTTGTGCCTGGTCCATGCGAACGCGGTTGTGCCTAGGCCCCGGAGGGTTGGGCACATCAAGGCTCAACCACCAACCAACATCAACGAACATTCAACCAGTTTCAAGTTTCAACATCAATGACATCCTCATATATATATATATAATTATATATATATATATATAATTACATATATATATATATAATTATATATATATATGTAAGATAAGCGGCCAGTTTCAATCATGTTAGATAAATAATTATGAAATCATATGGTGATACTATCTTTGACAATATAATCAAATACACACTCATATTTTAATCATCTACAGACATGAGGCTTCAATAAATAACAATCATAACAATACTAATTAATACCACCAATAATAATGATGTAAATTTGGATGGAGATATGAATGATCCCGACAAAAAAATATATCCCTTCTATTATGATGGAGATATCTACAAGTATTACATCATGATCTCCATCTAATACATCCCTACTACCCTCTGGTAAACTAACATAACTATGGACAATCGCCATTTTTAATGGGAAAATCCACTATAAATGGCCATTTTCAATAGCAAACTGTTAGTTTACCAGAGGGTACAATAATCTACAGCTGATGGCGGATTCCCCCACCTCGCCAGATCCAAGAGATGATGGAAGAGGCCCAGCAGCGCCAACCAACGGAAACTGCCGTGGCCACGTGGCAGCTGTGGGGGAGCTGCTTAGTGGGGACTTCGTGTGGTTTTTATGTAGTTTTATAATATCCCAAACATGGATTTTTGTTACTGTATGATGTCGGCAAAACATGGAAACACGATGATTTTTAATGATTCTTGTGAGTGAAGGGTAACATGTGACCTCCAATTTCATTATGTTTTGGACCGGGAATGGGGATCAGAATCCAAATTGGGGGCTTTTACCCAATATGTTCAGGCAAACCCATATGTTTTTTGGAACTTAAAAATTCCATTTTCAGGCCAAGTATGTTTTTTGCTTTCGGAAGTGATGCGAAATGACCATCTGTGCCCTTTCTTCGAAGAATCACAGTTAATACTGAAGCTGAAAGGTAAGTAAGGAATGTCGGGCTGCATGTACATCACAACACCAGACATCAGTTCGTCAGCTAGTGAGCTTCGACATTTCGACACAATGGGCTTCAATAAATACAACTCAACCAGCGTGGGGAACCTAATAACAAACACACCATCATAAACCTATTAATTAGGGATGGTCTATACAACCCATGTATGGAGATTTTGGGGATGGTCTATGGCATTGGGTTTACCCAATAAGACTTCACTCCTTCCAGATCTCCTATAGTTCCCGCAGCCTGCTCAAGCCCACCGTGCAAAAGCTCAACACGGCCATGAAAAATGCCACCCCTCGATCATCGCGCCAACATCATCCCAAAGGTGCTGGGATGGGACAAACTGTAAATTCGGCTGGGATTTGTTGTGTCATCCTGGAAATTTTGAACATCTTCCCATCCAGAGAAAAAACACCTAATCGTTTCACCTGCTCACATTTCACCACCGAAAATTGTTGGGGAAGAAACCATCTGATGTGCAAGGCACGATCTGCAGCTGCCAAGTGCCCAACATCTTGTGGCAAAGCGGGAAGAACATTGTATTGCCTCATCCACTCGCATTGAAAAACGGTCAACAACATCAGCAAAAACAAGAATCACAAATCAAAGAAACGTTACGCAAGATGTCTGGCTTGCTGAAAAGTATCATTTTTTTGTATTTGGTATGGCAAAACTGAAGCCAATTCACCCAAATGCATCACAGCCCTGAACCAACAGTTTTACTGCAGTTCTCCAGAACTTTCCAACCCTTTTCCGACATTTTCCGACCGTTTCCCACAGAAAAACTGGGCAATCTTGCAACATCTAAGACTGCACAATGCGCCAGCAGCGATGTAGCAGATGCCACCAAAAGACCTGGAAGAAGGGAAACTCCGAACTCCAAAAGCTGGGGAGATTTCCGAACTGTTCATGATTTGCGGAGGTCATTTCCCATGTTCCGTTGTATTCACAAGTTTCATTGGTTAAAGCCCATTAATATCACATTCAATATCACAAGTTTTCAGGATTTTTGAATATTTTTGACGGGTAATTCCTCACTTTTAAGAAGGAAAACTCTATAAGTCCGGTTTTTTGGTTCCAGTTATACCCATGCTATACCCATATTATACCCATATTATGCCATCTGATTCGATCATCTGCACTGGCGGCTTCGAAAAGCTCGAGCTGAGGTGTCTGCCAGCCATCTGCCAAGGCGAGGCCTAGTGCGATCGACTGGTGGATTTTTTTTTGGGGATCTGAATGCTTTTCCTACCCTCTGGTAAACTAACATAACTATGGAAAATCACCATTTTCATGGGAAAATCCACTATCACTACAAATGGCCATTTTCAATAGCAAACTGTTAGTTTACCAGAGGGTAACCCCCAAAACATTGAACATGTTTCATTTATAGGATTTAATTACTGATGGGATTTACTGACTATGGATTCAATCCAAAATTTCCAGTCTATTTTAGGATTGGATTTTAATCACAGTTCGATCTTTTTGGTGGTTAGTATGTTTTCATGCTTTGATCAACCTGAAGTTCCCCTTTTTTTTGCCGATCGAAACAGCACGCTAAGAAAAGTATGCTTTGTCCGGGGTGTGCCATGGTTTGCCATACTTAGCGGGATGGGTCAGTATTTATAGTATTCCAAATATCCATAACTATCATTAACTATCCAATTATTTACATCCATATATACATTCTATTATACTACAGACGATCCAGGATGATCCAGGAATATTGGGTAGTTATGGATGTTGCAATCTAATATCTATAGCCATCCAGAACTACACAACATATCCACATATTTTGATATGTTTGCCAGGGCATCAACATCATGATCCATGGCCCAATGATGCATCCGATGGGTGGCACCTCAAAGGGTGGTTCCAATCCACCTGGAGAATATGTTGGTGAATTCTGTATACTCCAGATTTGGAACACGTGAAACCTCCAACCAATTAAAAATCCATGGCATCAATAATCCCCAAATCTACTAGTTACTCAACAAAAACACCTCAAAGTATACAACTTATTGCAAATTCCGAAAAAATATCCCAAAAATGTAGGCCATTGCAACTTCCTAAGAATTATCCAAAATGTGAATAGGAAACTCTTATAGCTCCCCCCTAGCTCCCCACAGTTCCCGTTGGAAACCACTGGACGACCCAACTGGGTGCCCCCAGCCAATCCCGTCGCGGCTTCCGGTGAGGCGAAGATCAACCAACCGCAGACCTGGTCCACCAGAAAACCATGTTTTTTTTGCTGATTGATAAAAGACCTGGAGGAAAATCTGGCAAAATCATGTGACGTTGAAGGGATTTTGGTCAATTCGTGTAAGGTGTTGTTGAATTTTTCTCATCACATTTTCAAAGTTTCTCCCATTAACAGTTGTATGATCCCAGTATTTGATCCACTAAATATTTCCTGCAAAAGCAGCCATGATATTCCGATCAAGATATGATAGTGTTCTCATTTCATCAAAGTATGGGGTTTCCCATCAAAAATTATGAACATGCGATTTATACACCCATTCTATTATATATATACACATGTATACACAGATGTAATTGAATGTTTCCATAATTCCATTAAATATTCACATCACATATTCCCATGATCTTCCCGTCAAAATATGTTTTTCCTGGTACTTTCACTCTCCACCGCTGAAACGCTGCATGATGCTGACTTGTCACATTTCGGATCAGAAGACACAGCCACCATCCATCTATGGGGAATCCTGGTTCATTTTCCAGCAAGAGGCTGTGGGTCCATCGGTGCCACTGCTGGAGTCATCATCATCCTCATCATAAGTCTCAAGCTGGGCATATCCCTCTGTTGTGTCACGGCGTCGCAAATGTTGCACCTTCTCTGGCTGGGCGCGGAACACTTCGAGGACTTGCTCGGCGTGAGAGGTGAAGCGGTCACTTCCGTCCAGAAGCATTTCTAGTTGACTGGGGATTTCTCCTTCATTGCATTGTCTGCCAAATCCAAATGGGCCTAACAGGTGGCCTAACAGCCTAAAATCACGGTATGTGTATGACTCTACCACTTTTCGTGCAGACAGCATGCCCTGCCTATTGAGGATCATGAAAGCGAAGTATCCAGCCGAGATGCCACACAGGTGCCACTCGCAACGCTGCTCGGCTCCATCCGTTCTGCCAAGCCACCGCCTGGAAGACCGCCCAAGCTCCAACAGAAGTGGAAGCCAAGAGACAAGAGAGATTCGAACAAAGCAGACTGCACGTTTGGACATTTTCCTGCTATTGTCGTGAAAGGTAAGGAAGGGAGTGCACATATGAGAAGACTGAGGACCTTGTGCTCAGTGATGAAGAAGCCCGTACAAGCGTTGTTGTGAAGGGATCCTTCTTGGATTTGGATGACCAGTGCCTGATGCGCAAGTACCGCAAGATGCGGCGCGGCGAAGTCAGACAGCGTGCTGCTGGGCGTCCATGACACCTACCAGCATGCTGTCTGACTTCACACGCCGCATCTGGCGTTGTTACAGGCAACGCCTCTGTTCCGAAGCTGTGAATGCAGTAGCAAGTTTTGTTGCAGGAACGGAAGTCTTTCATGGGATGCAGCTTGTAGTTGATGACAGCAAGGAAAGGATAAGAGCCAAGACAAGTAAGGATGAAACATTCAACGAAACTTGAGAATTTCATGGCACAAATTGGACAGGTAGCACACGATATGGAAGATCCTCCTGGGATCTCGCGAGCTAGGAGCTATCATTGAACCAAAGTGGCTATGGTGATGCAGGCACTTAGTGAACATGATCCATTTCATGGTGTCGTGATGTGGCTGATTCCCATCATGGTTTTCTCATGATCATTTTCACAATTAGGGGATTTTCCATTGATTTTCCATTGATGTTCCATTGATTTCCAATAATTTGTCCATGATTTTCAATAATTTTCCATTGATTTTCCATGGATTTTCCATTGATTTCCAATAATTTGTCCATGATTTTCAATAATTTTCCATGGATTTTCGCACTTTTCCCCCATTTTTCCAACCCCTTCTGCCCAGAAGGTTCCCCGGCGGCTCCACCATACAGCGCGGACAGTGCCAGGCCATGCCGTGCGGCGGCCGGCCGCGTCTGGGCCAAGCGCCTGGGGGCGTTTTCTCCGTTGGAAACTGGGGATTTCACCCAGAAAAATGGGGATTTCACCAACCAAAACTTGTGAAACCAGTAAACATGGTGATTTTACATGATTTAACCAACAAATCTTGGGATTGAAGCAACCCAAACTTCTGATTTAACAAGCAAAAGTCGTTTTTTTTTTTAGCAGGAATAAGCAGGAAGGTGATTTAACCATGCAAAGTGGGGATTGCACCAAAAATGAAGAAAACAAGTGCATGAAAAACCACTCAGCAAATTTTGTGTGACGAGAGCATCGTGTGTTGGCAAGGTGTGGGAGTAGTGTCGACATCTATCATAAAATATCTAATAGCTATGAAGTATAAATATGCAATAGTATATGTATGTACCTCTTTTTTCTGGCCAGATGTACATTTTTCGAAAGGCTTCATGTACGGTGCAGTCAACGAATATTCCACAGACACAATATATATATATATAATTATATATAATCATATATATATATATCAACCTAGACCCTGAATGACCCTGATAAAACATGATAAAACATGATAAAACATGATAAAACATGATAAAACATGATAAAACATGATAAAACATGATATAATACCCTTTTCATGGGTACAAACGGAGGGTCTAGGAAGATATGTACGACATAATTATTCCCTATATATAGAGGTTTCTAGCTGGGAACATCAATACATGATGAATTTTCAATTGCCACGTTTGATTTTCGGAAGGTATGACATAGATATTTCGGGATCTTTACCCTCTGGAAGTCGTCTCCCCTTTTGCACCCCACATCGATCTAGGCACGTCAGCATCACCAGGTTGATGGCGAACACCATTGCCTTGCGCCATGGAATGTAGACACCTCAGCGGCAACGCCGGCAACGCGACGCGACCAAGGCCGGAGACAAATGGCCGTACTCATTTAGTGATCTAATGGGGTTTAGTGGTGATTTAACTGGGAAATCATGGACATATCATTTCAGTATAACTGGAAATGATGAAATCAGTGACATACCATCTGGTGATGACTAACAGTTTGGAAAATGGCCCTTACAATGATTATTTTCCATGACAGAGTGTTAAGTTACCAGAGGGTCTCCAATTCTACACCTTTTTGGGTGTACCCCAAAAAAGGAAGTTGATTATTGGCTTTACCACATTTTTTTGAGGTCGGTTTCCCCACTCATGAACATGGGATACCCCCTGGGGACTGGTCAACCACAAACAAGACACCAGGTTATTATCTGAGATGATTGGGGCATATTGGGCTGTAACCCCAAGATCTCTGGCAAGGGCGATGGCTCATTATCCAGAGGTGTCTACATTAGCAAAACTCAGCTGGTTGGCATTAGGATCTGGAAGTCAAACACCATAAACGGCTGCTCTGGTGCTATGGGCAATTGGACAACTGTAAGCTCGTCAAGAATCGAACTTCAGAAGATCAAGAGTCTTTCTCATTCAGCATCACGCCAACGGCGTTTTCTCAAACCTAGATTTCGTGCAAGGACTTGTACCCCAACCAACAATTTAGAACGCAACAACAAATTGGAATTTCCAATCAGCAATCAAATGTCCTTTGAACTCCATATTCGTTCAGTGGTAGCCCCAACAAGTGGGATTTCACTGGAGTTGTCGGGCGCATTTCTTATTCGTAGGGGCCCATGAGTATACCAACTCATAGGTTAGGGCCAGCTAAGAGAAATCCACACAAATGACTGAACTCATTTTTTGCCATGTGGAAATCATAAAACGCATGAAAACACCACTGACACATCCACTACTGTAAACAGAAATTGCCACAACAATTCGAAACCTCATACTCAACCAAGGAAACCATCAAATCCCATAAATAACTTCCAATAAATCAAACAAGAAGAGGAAAACCACATAAAACATCCATAAACTTCACATCGCATCTGAGCCTCGCACCAGGCGTGGTGCAATCCGAAGCCGTCAGTCCTGAACGACGTGGAAATGGGTAGCAGGTTGCAGCAATACCTGTGGATAGTAATGAAATCTGGTGATTTGATAGAGTATTAGTGGAAATATCATCGAATATGATCGAATACACCTCTAATAAAAATGGATGTAAATCAAGAAAAAGTGGATATCCAACATACATCGGGAACTAACTTAAACTTAATTTTGCAAATTCTTAAACACATTGGATGTTGTATAAATGGGTAGGAAATGGGATCTGAATATCGTGGCATGACTGCATCGTCATCCCAGAACTGGTTGAACATAAAGACGGTTGGAAAAACCACCACCGGGTGGTTGTAAATTTTCATTATTTCCCCAGTCTATACACATAAATTAATATCCCTTCCTACGATTTCCTGCCCCCATAGCAGTATATCTCATTGTCGTTTTTGTTGGTGAATTTCCAGCATAATTCAGCATCGAGAGTCGCCACAACACTTGGGTGTCCCGTCAAACAGTCATTGGCGACCCCCTCCCCAGAGAACATTAATCGCTTCCCCTGATGAGTAAACCGCCAGACACTATGGCTTAGTACTGCATATATTCATGGTTCAAGGGAGTCTAATCTGAATTCTGGATGGGCAGCAATTTTCTTGCCTAAATCACCATGTTCGCTGGTCAAAGGTTTCATCAACCAACCATCATTCCTGATTTGTTATGACATATATATATATATACATATGCATATATATATATATATATGTATGTACATATATGTATATATCATATTATCATATTATATATATACACATACATATTAACCCTTCAATCATCAACCATGAAACATCAATCAACCATCATTTTCTATGGAGGATTAGAACTATAGATATATCACATCAACCACGGAAAATCCCCATGGGTTGCTACGTCAAAATCGTGCCTCGGTAGTACCAGCTGCCAAGGCATAGCAGGATGGGCAGCACTGGGGGGGTCATCGCCTGGCACTACTCGACAACGTGGATTGATGTGGAGGGGAAGCACAGCCATTTTCACTGGATTGGTTCAGTGGGAATGAAACCGGAAACCATGGATTTTCCCATCAAATATAGGGGTTTAATAAGTTTTACCCACAATATATGGTGGGTAGCCTCTGGTAAACTAACAGTTTGCGAACTGGAAAATTACCCTTTTCAAGGGGAAAATCCACTATAACTGGTCATTTCCAATAGCAAACTGTAAACGTTTACCAGAGGGTAAATGTGAGAATGATGAGGTAATCATAATGGAAATATCATGGAACTATGTTTGGAAAATGATGGAACATGGGACTTAACTAGCAATTTGAGCATGGCAATAAGGTTCAACCGAGGGATTCATAGGTCAAACATGGGGATATAATGGGATATGGTGAGAATACAATGAGATACAATGGGAATTACCATCTGGCAACTAACACCACTTTGGAAAATCACCACTGTTCTAGGTAAATCAACTATAAATTGGCCATTTTCAATAGCTATGTTGGTTTGCCGGAGGGTAGGGTTAGTTAACCAGTGAACCAATAATATCTTAGGGTTTTGAAACACATAAATCATCATCCGTTTTTCAGGGCTTGAAGCATCAAACATCGGTTTTTTGTGGATATTGACAAATGATGGTTGGTTGATGATTAGCTGGGTGGGATTCTCCCCCATATATACATTGGGGATTTGCACTAACAAGCAGGACTTTAAATGGAATGACAAAGAGTTTTGAACACCCCTCAAGTAAAATGAGAGTTTTGGGAAACACCCTTGTGGTTCCACCATGTTCCACCTATATGAAAAATCACCTAATGGAGATTCCTCTCCCCGCATTTTCGGTGGTTCGAACACCTTAAAACCACCATTTCTCCCCATTTTCTCCCCATTTTCCCAGCATTTCACCCCCCGAAAACCCCCTATGCCGTTGCACCGGCGCCAGGAGAATCTCCACTAACAGCAGCGCCACGGAGGACAATTCCAGGCCTTTACAGTGTCCCATTGATGCCCCGTGGCTAAATGTTGAATAGTGCTGTAGATTGGGATGATGGTAGTATCAACTATCCATTGGGATGATAGTACTATCTATTGACTAATTAGTAATATTGACTATCCATTTATTTTTGACAGTAAATAGTTAGTACTGTCATAATGATTAGTAATGACTAGTAATAGACAGTGTTTTTTTCATGGTTGCCATTAAATTAATCCTAGTTAATAGTCGTTAACCTTAAACCTGTTACCAGTGGTATAGCACTTGATAGTAGTTGATAAGGGTAGCTAATAAAACGGTCTAATGATTGATAATAATGGCTGATGATTATTGACAATGTTGAATAATTAATGGTACTATTTGATATAAATTAAGCAACTAACAATCATTATTGATCATTCTTGACTTGCGAAAAATACATGTGTTCATCATTATTCCAATGATTACTCATGATTCATAGTTAATACTAGTTCATAATTATCATTTACCCTCTGGTTACGACTAACATAGCCATAGAAAATCCCCTGTAAATGGAGGTTTCTAGCTGGGAAAATCATCCAAAATTAGCCATCTATACCATGGCTCGGGTGTATATTCACGGCCGTTGACGCTGACGACTTCACCACCTCCCCTCCGAGTGGCCCAGGCCATGTGGCGACGTATCTGTCGGCCAGGAGCTTTGCAACGCGGCCGGTAGGAGCAGGTGGTTCACCAACAGCAGCAGCGCCTGGAGAGATAGGAGTTAACGCTACAAAAAGGTAGGGATCTCCCTACCAAAGTGACTATTAAATCATAGGGAAACTATGGGAAAATGTGGGAAAATGATGATTCAGCCATGGATACCATAGGATACCTTAGGATACCTGATTTTCAGACAGACCCATCTAGGGATATTTCACGGTTTGCGGATTGCACCTCAACACCACCATGGAAGTGGGGAAATACATGTTGTTCACAGCGAAAACATCGATGGGGCAATTCCACAAACACGTGAGCCATGCTTAATTCCTTTAGAGAAGCGTGGCACAGCGTGGCCATGCGTGGCCAATCTCATTGAGACCCGTAAAACATCCACTGAGTCTTGCACGATGGCGTGCGCTTTCCTTGGCAGAAAAAGGCGCATGCACTGGTCAAATCGCCAACTGATGGTGGATTTTACAACTGCTGCTTTTGGATTTTGGCCGGATTTTGGACATGGCAGTTTGCAAGCACATCTTGATCTCCTAGTCACCATGCATAACAGGCAATTTTTGGACGGACCCTTAATTCCTAGGCAGAAGTTGATCTGAAATAACCACGGAAGTGGAAAACACGACCACCTGGACGATAACTTTCCAAGGATGACCAAGGGTGATTTTCATTTCCATTGTCGCCTCAAGCACTCTAGTCTACATTCTACAGGTAATCACTTGGGGGTTTCTTAAAATCGGGCTACTCCCAAATCATCCAAAATTCGACCATTCTAGTCTTGAAACCCATAGCTTTGGGGATCCCCCAGTTTAAGAAACCCCCATTTGGAATATCGTGCTCTCGATAATCCCAGCGATATCAGGTGAAACCAAGCGGGGATGGTCATCCCATAAACCGGGGGAAGGAATCATGTTCAAAACCATTGGCTATATCCAAAAGTCCTATGGTTTGAATGGTTTGAAACTGAATTCTCCCGGACTCAGAATTGCAACAACTTGGGGATATCCAACCACTTTTGAGAACATAAATTGGGGGTACTCTATTCTCAGACACACCCAAATATCATATCAAGCTGGTTCTATGTCCCATCAAGGTACATGTATACATCCCCATTTTTGGTTGATTTAATTCCTGGTTAAATCATCAACCAAGCATCATTTATCAAGTGTATCTCCATATGTTTGATGCTTAGAAGTGATAAGGTATATAATGGTATATATTTTCACCCTACAAATCAAGATAGATCATGATTAAATCACCTTTCAATAGCTATCATCAACCAACAAGGCTGTAGCAACTGCTGTCCCGAGTTCCCACACCAGCCGCCCGCAGCTCTGCATTGAGAACCACCCAACTTCTGCCTGAGAAACACGCGGTTTCGGTGGAATCCATGGGAATTCTATGGCAATTCTGTGGCAACTGCGGATCAACTAACTACAAACAATTTGTAGCTGGTTGGTGGTTAATGTGGTCACTTCATGTTACTTCTTTTTTCAACATATCAGTGGGATATGTTTCAACTCCCCAGAAAGTCAACACATCCATGAAATATGCCCGAGTCAATATCTGTCGATTGGGATCATCATCCCAATCCGAGCATCCGATCATCTGGTAACGTGGCTGTTTTGAACATCCACCGGTTCGATGAATTTCCCAGCGAACGAAACCTCCATTTGCTGAAGGGGATTTTCCATTGTCACGTTTGATGAACTACCAGAGGATGTCTGAAACCACCAGCCAGCAATTTTGCGATAACCGTTCGAGTTTCTGACGCAAAGAGAACAATTTACGACCCCAGAAAACACGGATTGGTTTGTCCAGCACGAGTCAATAGATCCCTTTTTTTGGTGTCGTAGCGAAGTGGATTTCCATTGCCACTGTCAAAATAGATGTGCAATTTAGGGTCCATCAACCCCCAAAAATATATGAAGTTGAATGTACACATCCCATTCATATCTCATATCCCATTAAATTCCCATTTCTCATGGGTAAATCCCATGTAATTATTGTATATCCCATCACCACCGCACCATGTCGACTCCTCTCATCAACCGGGCCTCATCGGCAGCAGCACTGAGAGAACACCCACCAAAGTCGACAGCAACGACCCAGGCAGGAGCAGTTCTCCATAACTTGCGTCCTCCTGGCAGCTGATGGCGGTGATGCCCAGGTGGGGGGTGGTACAGAACTGCTTGGGGAAGGTGGGAGATGAAGCAATGGGGAGAGTGGTTGAATAGCCACCGTTCAGAATGGTTCAATAGTCAATGATGGGAATTTGAACGGAATAGTGGGGAAACACACGTAGATAACTCAGAAACTGAGGTGCCAAGGTTGTGTCCCAACATGGGAAGCAGGATGATTCTCTGCCAAGGATGGAACATTTAGTGAGCAGCAAGCAAATGGTTTTTACATGTTTTTACAAATACTGCCATCTGATCTTTCTCGTGTCACCTCCTGCAATGGCATCTTTTTCCTATGTGGCAAGGGGTTTTAACCACCAAAAATGGTGGAAATATGTGGCAGAAAGCCAGTATCACTATATGTTCAAACAAAATGGTTCCCGCGAATGGTTGCCTCACACATCCCAGCGCAAGCCTTTTTTGATTCGATATCCATTGGGGAACGGGTCAAACTAACCGCAGCTCGCAGAACTGACAAAGACACTCCACCCCGGAAGCTTTGAAGACTCGATGGCAAGGTCACCCGCTCCAGGCTTTGGCTGCACTCATTGCCACAACCCAAGCTTTTGAGACTCGATGGCAAGGTCACCCGCTCCAGGCTTTGGTTGAACGAATGGCCAAAACTCAAGCTTTGAAGACTCGATGGCAAGGTCGCCCGCTCCAGGCTTTGGTTGAAAGAATGGCCAAAACTCAAGCTTTGAAGACTCGATGGCAAGGTCACCCGCTCCAGGCTTTGGTTGAAAGAATGGCCAAAACTCAAGCTTTGAAGACTCGATGGCAAGGTCACCCGCTCCAGGCTTTGGTTGAAAGAATGGCCAAAACTCAAGCTTTGAAGACTCGATGGCAAGGGCACCCGCTCCACCCGCTCCAGGCTTTGGTTGAACCCCCTGCCAAAACTCAAGCTTTGAAGACCCGATGGCAAGGTCACCCGCTCCAGGCTTTGGTTGAACGAATGGCCAAAACTCAAGCTTTGAAGACTCGATGGCAAGGTCACGCTTTGGTTGAATAAAAGGCCAAAACTTAAGCTTTGAAGACTGGATGGCAATTTCACCCGCTCCAGGCTTTGGTTGAACCAATGGCCAAACCTCAAGCTTTGAAGACTCGATGGCAAGGTCACCCGCTCCAGGCTTTGGTTGAAAGAATGGCCAAAACTCAAGCTTTGAAGACTCGATGGCAAGGTCACCCGCTCCAGGCTTTGGTTGAAAGAATGGCCAAAACTCAAGCTTTGAAGACTCGATGGCAAGGTCACCCGCTCCAGGCTTTGGTTGAACGAATGGCCAAAACTCAAGCTTTGAAGACTCGATAGCCATTTCACCCGCTCCAGGCTTTGGTTGAACGAATGGCCAAAACTCAAGCTTTGAAGACTCGATAGCCATTTCACCCGCTCCAGGCTTTGGTTGAACCAATGGCCAAACCTCAAGCTTTGAAGACTCGATGGCAAGGTCACCCGCTCCAGGCTTTGGTTGAACGAATGACCAAAACTCAAGCTTTGAAGACTCGATAGCCATTTCACCCGCTCCAGGCTTTGGTTGAATAAAAGGCCAAAAATCAAGCTTTGAAAACACCTTCTAGTGCAAACTCTCTCTCACAATTTGCCAGATCACAGGCACAACGCCATGCTGTGTACACATTGGTTGGTATGTAGGTGCAGGACAGAATTTCGGATTTTCCGACAATCCCTTGCTCTCCCAAGTTTTTTTTCCAGCGTTAGCTTTTCCGTCATGTAGTGTACGACAAGCTTTGCGCCTTGCTTGCATGGAAACTTCTCTGTTACAAGACTTGAAGGAGCAACCGAAGGAGAATATCTACACAATCTCCCCTGCAGCCTCGCAAGTGTGACCTTTGGGGATAGGTTCAACCAAAGCCTGGAGCGGGTGACCTTGCCATCGAGTCTTCAAAGCTTGAGTTTTGGCGATTGGTTCAACCAAACCCTAAAGATCAAGATAGCCATCTAGTGGACGTTTCATTCGCTCTTCACGAAAAGAAAGAGGTCGAACATGTTTGGGCCACTTCCACGCGACACAAAATCATTCTGACGATGACGGCATTTTCAATAGCTTCATTAGGTGTCAACAGTTTTTTTTTGACAGAACCAAACACTTGACATCATTTGACCCTGGCACCACCAGTTCGTCCTTTATCAGTCTCGTCTCCACCGCTTGACTGGCACAGACCTAAAGTCGCCCAAATGTCTGAAACAAATCACTCCAACTTTTTCAGTTCTTCGTAGTTTCTTTGCCTTTTAACGACAAAAAAAACCATGAAACAGCGGAAACGTCCCCCAACTGTTTCAATCTTTCCAAGTTTTTTTTCCAGTTGGGAAGAAAAAAGCTTAGGGTCTGACCATCATGACCACTGCGGCAAGGACTAAGCTGGAGATCAATGCAACCAGCAACCTGACAGGGTCAATAAGATTAGACAATTCTGGTTGGATAAATTCTGATTGAAACGCTGGAAAGGTTTATCCCGATCTTGTCAAATCTTGAAAGTATAGTTTGGTCAAATTTTAAGGTTGGATTTTTTGATATTAAGCGCCAAAAACGATCAACCATTCCTTTTTTCAGCGTTCAAAACATGTCTAATCTGTAGATATATCGCATTGCCACATTGAACAAAGCTGGACTTTAAGCTGGGCATTGCAACCCACAGTTTATGGTAAGCACATAATCCATTGCCCTTGCATTCACCAGTTGCTGTGCCTCTGCATCCGTTGTTCCTCTTCCTTGTGTTCGAAGATACCTAGAGGGCCAGTGATCCAAACGTTGTTGCAAGAAAAAACTGTGAAAGGGTTTTTGGTGGATAGATTCGATAGATGTTGATGGAGATATTTACTGATGATCACCCCGGTTGGTTGAGGAATGATCATCACCTATTCAGGGTTGAGTTGATATCCTGCTTCTCTTTGGAACGATGATTTATTCGGACTATATTTGGATTATATAGGGAATATAAAGGGGGTTATAACGGGAATAACACAAACTGAAGATTGTTGATGTAATTTGATATATCTAACAAGTCAAAGCAAACCGTGACTCTGTAACCCATCAATCTTGGCTCACTCCACTAAAACTGGTGCGGCCAAGTTGCGATACTCTTTGGGTTGCAGCCGTAAAGGACCGACCTGACACGTGCGGAAGGTTCCAAGGGCTCGGTTTCCCATTTCTTTGAGATTCTTTGAGGTATGTCAAAATATTTTGTAATGTGGTAAACCATGGTAAACCCAATAAACCATGGTAAACCCAATACACCATCCCCGATTGCCAGAAATAGGTGGGGATTGGAAGCATCCCCAACTACCAGGGGTTGGTTATTCGACCATGGATTTACAACATTATCGGGTAAGCTGAGACCCCTTAGGGCCCCAAAAAGCGCGACATGCGCCTGGTATCTGCAAATCGAAGCCTCAGCGCGACATGGTCCAGATCTCTGCGCTCAACAATTCTCCATATGTTTTTGGAAATCAAAACCTCATTGATACCAAATTTGGACATGATGAACATCCATATTTTTCTCAATTTCACCATAATCCCAGCTATTTTCATATTCTCAACTGAGATTCCATGGCTTTTTGGTATTTTTCCAGAGGTTTCACCCACCTGGAACGCCCTATGGTCCTCTCTGTCAAGCCCCGACTTGGCCCTGTACCAGTGGCAATTTGGATGCGGGACACGACTGGAATTCAGCCGTAGCATCTCGACCTGGAAGAAAACGGCGACCCGTTCGGTGAAAATCTACGGCACGATGTCTGGGTTTTTACCATCAAATATCATGAAGTAATGGTCTTCTCACCATCAAATCATATCAGTTCCAGTTTTTGTTCTAGTTTTTACCAATAAAAAGATGGGTTCCGCAGCTTTTTGGTTTCTGTGATATCCCAAAGCTATGTAACAACTTACCAATTGGTACCTTACGAGCCACACCCCAAACACACCAGTGAAACTCTGGGAGACTCAGTGACCAACCAGCACAACTTTGGAGCACATCTACGCCTGACCAAGCTCTAGAGTGATGCCTAAGTTTGTCCAAAAATTGGGACCTGCAATCGCCAGTTGAAATATTGGGAAACCATCATAAAAAATATGGGAAAAACTGGAAAATCATGAGACATGTGGTACGAACATTGGAACATATTTGGAATACCATTGGAAAAAAACTGCAAACATGATGATCATCGGCAATGGGGGATACCTTATTTTTAGACAATACCATCTGGAATAGTGATGAATATCCAAACCAAATGCAATGACTGGTTCAAACGGCTCAGAACTTCAGTTCGTTTCTCCACATTTGTCCGGCAAAAAAGGGCAATTTCCCATTATCCATCACCGTTTTCCGCCATTTTCTCATTGTAAATCATTCAAACATGTCACACGCATAGAGAAATTGCCGTTTTTCATGTGTCAAATTGCCGGCAACTGCCTCCCGGGTGCTGTTTCTGGAATAACCTCGGAAATCCGAGGATCTCGAGTGAGGAGATTCACGGGGATTCACCAAGCAAGAATGGGAATTCAATGGGATTTACCAAGGATATAATTTCGTACAATACTATCATGATGATTTTTCTGACATCAGAAATCATACAGGAAATACAAAGAAGAATCAAATACCATCCAAATGTATTGGCAGTATCCCAATGTTTTCTTGGTTATATCCATAGGAACATCAGAGAGAAAACATGAACCAACAATCATATTCTTGCAGAATTCTTGTTTGTTTCATCTCAATCCCACCTTTTGTGTTCCCTGATCCCGCCTTGTCCTTGTTGCTTGGGTACAATCGAAAACCATTCTCAATGGATTGTTTCGTTTTTTGAAAATCGAGAGGAAACCTGGCTTTTGACACCGCAACTATAGAATTTTCCTGCAGATTTTCACCAAAAATACTGGGCAATCAGTCACTCCGATGGGAGCTGGCCGCTATCCCCAATCCAAGGCACGTGAGGTCGTAAACAGTACCATCAACGGCCAGCCTCAGCCGCGTCCGGAGTAAGATGATGTTTTTCAGCATGACCCTCTGATTTCTATTGAACACTATTTCTACTTCCCGCGATTCATCGGAGGATGTTGACCATGACTTGACCACCAAAAAGTCATGTTTAAAATCAGCTTAACCCACGAAAAAACGAATAAACTCTGCCACCCATCCGGCCCCTATTTTGCCGGACCAAGCTCCAAACCAAAGACCTTCTTTGGAAACCAATTCCTGGTACCACTCGGCCAAGCCTAAAATCAATGGATTTGTTTGGGAAAACCTTAACCGGAGACCATGGTTTTGACCAGTAATTACTTTGATTTCTCATACATCTCATCATCCAATTCTGGGATAAAGGGGTTGAAAGCTGTTGATAGTCTGATGATTCCTGATAGTTGGCCAACTTCCAAACGCGAAAGAAACACCTGATCATTTGGTTTGAGAACTGGGGCAACAAAAAAACAGTTCCCCTGTGAATTGTTTTTTTGTCATCATGATACCTCCGAGAACCGGGTGTGGACCTCCGCAAAACCTGGCCTTGTGGTGCAAACGAAGAAAAACGACTCTGGGCCGTTTAAAAGGGACCTCCGTATTTTTGGTATATTTGGATGGTGTCATGGCCCAAACATGACCATTTCATCTGTATTCATCTGGATCGTCATTGCTGCTTATATTTTTGTTGTGCAACATAAATCCACATTTGTCCCAACTGTTGTTGATCAAATACGCTCAACAAATACGCATTTCATCTACAGGCCAAAAAAAACAAAATTAAAACCCATCCCATATGCATGACTTCAGCCCAAAAATTGGTGGTGACAAGGTTATGTGATAGTCCAACTATTTTGAGGGTGGTCAATCATGGTTTATCCCTATGTATATTGATGGACATATGTGATTCCATTGGATGGTGGTTCATCATGGCTCATGTTATCCGAGTCTTAGATGGCCAGTTCTAAATTCTGTTCACAAAAAAAGTGGATCAGTTGCTTATTTATATACCCTAACATCATCTAATATCAAACCCCCATGAAATTCCATTCTAGAATTTCATACGCACCTGAAAATTAGAATGTAGAAATTCCAGGACCAAGGCAACACATGTGTGCAAATCACCATCCTATCTCCCACAGATTTCTCCTCCATGTCGACCTCACGCAGGATCGGGGCCTGTCAGCATGTTTGGCCGCCATTGGTATTGTTTATATTTGGGAGATTCGATTTGATACCAAGTCTTGAGCGGATGATATTAATCGATATTAATCGTACATACTGATGTATGGTATGTGATACATGATATATGATCTGATATGATGAGGGACATGACTTCTGATTCGATTTGATTTGATGTGAGATGATGTAATGTATGATGTTGTAATTTTTGAGTGGGTTTTGATACATGATGATACATCATTTCTTGCAATTTTTTGCGCCATGTTTTCTCAGCCTGTTTCCAGGCAAAACTCCTCCCACACATTTGACGAACACCTCTGGATCGATCGCGCTGACGTCTTGGTTCTTTTCGAAGTCCATGTCCTTCATTTCGGAACACCGGGAAACATTCGACCATGGGTGAGATCATCCCTCATTGAATTGTTCAAGAATTATCAATGAACAGGGGTTAGTTATATAATTAATCAACCATCAACCAACTAGATGTTGCGGATGTCCCTGATTCTTTTCACACTGATTTCATGTTTGACAAAATGTCCGTAACCAAACCCCGAAACGAGTCGCACTGCTCATATCATCCCCCAAAAATCTCTGATCCTGATGATGCATGCTGCAATGTCAAAGATTTTCTGGGTGGATTTTGGAGTTCATTGTTGCTGGATCATTCTTGGGAGCCACATGCTCTACACACTGGTTGCTTCCCAACTTCCCTTGATAAATATGAAGAGAACAACTTTCCACTTCAACATGTTCAATGTTTACCTGGCCAAATTAACATATACAGCGCTGATATCTGACTTCCCGATATTCATTGGTCTTTCGCAAGCAAGGACGTCGTCGAGGACGTAGCTGTCACTCTCTTGGTCACCGTTGTCGAGGCAGGTGGAATGATGTGGGGCTGACCTGCGGGGTGCCTCACAAAATTCTACATTCGCATTGCTTTCTGTGCCTCGACCAATGCGTCATATTGTCCGCGCCATTTTTCGTTTGAAAAGTTGCCATTCAAGCTTGTAAGGCCTACAGAGCTGGGAAGTCTTACGCGACCCCATTCCCATGCAAACGTAAAGAGATAACCCAACACACTGCAAGTTGCAAATGGAAGAATGTGGAAGAATCATGCGATTCCCATGATCCACCAGGCCATTGTGTGATGCGCTTCCTCACTGGTTTTGTCATTTTTCTCCAAGCCAGCCGACCTGAACCAGCTGGTTCCACGGGTCCTATAGCGAACCCCCTGCCCGCCAGCGGGTCAAAAATAAAAAATAAAAAAATGTTGGCGACGGGGCAAGGAACATCTCTGCTGTTGGAACAAAACTACAGCCTTCAGGAGGGTGAAGTTTACACTGCGGAAACCTTGCAGGTCTCCCTGAGATGGGCCACCCATCTAGAGTCTGCTTAAGCAAACTGCAGAGACTGAAGCAAATTGCAGAGCTTGAAATCTCTGGAGTCTGCTTCAGCAAACTGCAAGACTCGAGTCTCTGGAGTTTGCTCAAGCAAACTGCCTGGAATCTCTGCAGCTTCAAAAAAAATTGGGCTCGCTTCGCTCGCCAAACTACACATTACATTCAAAACAAATGGCTCCCTCGCATAGCATCAGCAACGAAAGACGTCTCCAGCGTAGCATATACAAGTAACACAGCGAAAGGAAAAAAACAAGAACCCCACCAATTGGGCGTAAAACGCAAAAATAAGGCGCCATCGCGTCCAACAACAACGAGGCAACGTCTGTTTCGACCCACGAACCATTCGTGGCCACGCGTTCAAACGCGAAAATACTTTGTTTACCGACGGCACCCCCCCGCCTTGTGGGCACACGCATGTATATATATATATATTATAATATTATATATATAACTTACAGAAGGGTGATTTGGTGGTTCATCATCCTATACCCCCCCCCCTATGGTTTTAGTCCATTATCATAACTGCATACCATTTCAACCATTCAGGGGATACAATTGAACCACCAAACCACCCCCTCATAGAATAATAATAAAACCAATAATAAAAACCAAAACAATCAACCATAAAACAAAAAAACCAAAACAACCTAAACAATACAATAGACCATAAAATAGTCTTTACCATAAACTAAAACAACAAACCATAATAGACATAAATTCTATGAACCCCACCTTACCCATCTTTCCTGCCATTCATTGGCTACATTCTGGACAATGACCTCATCCACCAATGGTGCACCTTGCAAGTTTATGCTCCAGTTTGCAC
>BGPT01002145.1:39947-95164 GCA_003297045.1 Symbiodinium sp. clade C Y103 | reverse complement strand
TTACCGGGCCCTTTCGGAAACGCTTCGAAACGGGGAAACAGCACCCAGCTGAAGCTTTTATTGGAACCTCCAGGCCACAGGCCGCGGTGTCTAACGTTAGTTTCTGAGCCCTAGAAAAAATGAAAGGAAGTGGCTCTTCACCGCGGTCCAGCTGAAAGTCTTACCGGGCCCTGTCGGAAACGCTTCAAAAAAAGGCATCNTCACCGCGGTCCAGCTGAAAGTCTTACCGGGCCCTGTCGGAAACGCTTCAAAAAAAGGCATCCAGCTGAAAGTCTTACCAGGCCCTGTCGGAAACCATTCGAAACGTGGAAACAGCACCCAGCTGAAGCTTTTATTGGAACCTCCAGGCCCCAGCCCACAGGCCGCGGTCTCTAACGTTACCTTCTGAGCCTTAGAAAAAAGGAAAGGAAATGGCTCTTCACCGCGGTCGTTGCACCCTGCTAAACACTATGGCAGGCCGGTTCTGAGCCAACCCACTGATGCACTTTTTCTCTGGCGCGCTCCCCCTTGCCGTCGGCTGGGGTCGGCGGATATGTCTTTATGGGGCCGTGCTTTACAGGAACTTGCTCATCTGGATGTCGCCCTGCCACTGGACCTGTTGCTTGGACACATGGGGAAGCGTTTGGGAAACCCCGTGCCCTAGAGCATATTCTGCTTGAGACGCCCAAGGCTGGCCATGGAAATACCTCGACGTCTTCCCGTGCCTCGTCAAATTTTCAAAAGTCAGCACCCGTTAGCCCAGTTTGCCATGCGCATCCCAGTCCAGGTAGTGGATTTCTTGGAATTTCGAACCGTGTGCCGCCAAGCGTCAGAGAGCTTTGCATTTAAGGACCAACGCTGGATGGATGGGGACATTTGATTTGGTTGCTTTCTTTTGCCAAAACATTCGAAAGGAACACTTTTGTCTTGAATCCTGCAAGGAGTTGCTGAAAGTGCCGCGTCCAGATCTGATGATGAGAGAAGCCCGTCGCCACAATCTGTCGGCGGAAGAGCTTGAACAGAAGTTTGGCACGTCGAATACCCCGTATCTGAAATACGGTCCCGCCAGAGGGACATTCTTTGGCCGGCCGGAAGGAAGTGAACTTGTGAACATGCGCGATTACAGCTACCACCACATGCATTCTCCGATGTCATGGGCTGAGTGGGTGGCCAAAATGTGGGATATGACATGGTGTTGCCAGGATGGACGATGTGAGGCCATGGAGTTTGTGGTGGACCCTCCGTTGACTGCTGCCGAATTCCGGCGCCGGTCATATGCCAATCACAAACGGACCGGAAGACTGGGAGGTCCACCGCACTTCTCGATGCCAAACAAGGCCGATGGTGTCCAACCACCACTGATACTCGTATTTGAATCTTCTTTGCAACAACCTTCACGTCGGTGACCAGATCGCGCCTTCAATGGCAGTGCGGAACTGGGACGCAGCGAGCAGCCTCAATGTGGAGCACAAACGACGTGCACTTTGAAGCCTCCAATGACTCTAGCAGACTTCCAGCAGATGCCAGCAGATGCCTGCAGATAAAGGCTCTAACATCACTTGTTTGATGCAGTGTGCACTTGTGACGGTTTCTCACGGTTTTCATTCAGCACGTGCGTGTGCAGAGCTTGGCGTTTAACATAGGCAGTGATGGATAGCCGACATATGGGTTTGTTTGAACATTGGTATACCCCCACAATGTAAATTTTGACGGGGAAGATGATTTACTAGTGGATTTGGGCGTACACTATTTTCAGAGAACCCCGCATGGCAGACTTGGTGTAGCATTGGTGCCGCCATCATGTCTTGATATTTCACTCGTCGCCGCCACTTGAGTTTGGAATCCAGCACGCAATGACATGCAAAGCACCATGAACTACATACCCTTTGGCATGTTTGAGGTTTACTAGACTTTGGGCATCATTCTTTGCCAGCGCTGATCAAAACTGTTTGTGACATTTTTCAGGGGAAGGTCTGCCATTGCAACGTTATCCGAAAATCTGTTGCCATAGAACAACGGCACTATTTGGCAGAAACCATGGCACGACATCTTCAGCACAGTAGAGGATTTAGAATCATCATCACCACCATCATCATCATCATCATCATCATCATCATCATCATGATCATGATCATGCTCATGCTGCATTGTTGATCGTGGACGTGTCTGACACACACCAGGCCGAGTACCAGCTTTTGCACACAGGGACAAACCGGATCTAAGATGACTTGAGCCTGCAAGTGATGACTTAATTGCCTTTGTTGCACTTCCCACATGCTCTAGCAATCAGTTTGTTTTTTGTTGCAGACGGAAGCAGCAAGCTGATGCTGACGGCGGCGCTGCATTGATGGAGATCCGGAAAAGGGTGTGAAACTTCTGTGCAAAGTGGGTCTAAAACTGGTGCTATACCACAGCCTAGAGATTGTCCCCTTGCGTTTCCATCCACGTCGAAATCTTCAGTGCTGGAGTGCTGCAGCCACCAAGTGGTTTCAAGGTGTGAAGCTGTGCAGTTGGAAGGATTTCTTTGGAACTGGAGCAGATATGCAACCCACAACTTCCCCCCAAAAAAACGATCAAAATCACAGGAATCAAACAGTTATCCAACGACTTGAGCAGAGCCATGCAGCAGTCAAACAATTCCCCGATGTCGAAAGACGTGAAAGACCAGCGTGTGTCGCGCGAAACTCAGTGCCATTTATGAACTGGTTTGACAATTGAAGCACATCTCTGTGTGCACAACAAGTGCAAATGACAAGTTCAACTCGGTACTCCAGAACCTTCTTTTGGACCATGACACGAGGCTGGATCCATTCCGGGGCAGCCGCTATTCAGGCGCTCCATTGGCTGATTTTGAACACAACCAGATCTTGACCCCACATTACGTGATCTCTGTGATTTTAAGCTTTGGTGAGCCGTTGATGCATTTACAAGTAGAAATGAGATAAATGTATTGCTTGATTTCTTCCAGCATCTATGCTTTTATTGTTGTTTCATCTATTGTGCCACTGCACCATGGATGGCTTGGCTTTCCTTTCCTGAGGCTTCATCCGTTTCTCGGCAAATCTTTGAGTTGGCAAACATCGTCAAACTCATTCGTTCCATGGGAAGTCATTTCTTCTTTCCAGTTTTTGCATGAGACATTTTGCAACGAAGCAACAGCTGTCTGTTTTGTGTTCGTTTGACCCAGAGCTGTCGCCTGAGGCCCATCGAAATCAACGCTTGGGCTGCAGTCCTTGATCGGCTTGGATTCTCCCTCCGTGTCTTTGAGCGCTTCTCAGAGGTGAAAAAACGACAGCAGCCACAACCCGCCATAACGCAGTTGTCTCGAATTGAAACGCATAATGTGACTGTGGATTCAATATGATTCAATTGTCAGTGCATTTTGTTGGTTGTCGGCCCAAGATACCGGGCTGGGGCTCTCAGGAAAGGATCCTTCAACAACTCCATCCGCTTTCCCAAATGGATGGCAGGGCCCTCAACAACTTCCCAGCGCAGTTATGACCGTCTGTGCTCTGAATGCTGTTAGCTGAGGGGCCAATTGCTGGACCGGGCCCTGCAGACTACAAGGCCGCCCCGGGGGTTGTTTCCATAGGCAGATCTGTTGATTCTTTGGTGTTCATCGTGATTAATCCACCAGCTTTGGTGCCCTGAGTTGTTCACCCACTATTTGGGGATGTGTCAAAATCAAATAAAAACCCTAAAGTGGATGCTTCACTGTTTTGACACCAAACATGACCAATTTTTGTGGGTTCAATCCCTCCCTCATTGGCACTTCAACTTTGAGCTGTCCCCAGCCCCAACGCCTGTCACTAGGGCGCAGCTACGGATGGAGCGATTTTTCAGGGAAAACTTGCCGTGTGTGTTGGGTGGTTATTGCCAAAGTGGGACGGCAGGTGTCAGATGCTGAGATCATCAACAGCAAGCCGCTTCTCCGCATGTGGTATCTTTGTTGGATGCTTTCATCAAAGAATAGACTGATAGACACTGATAGACCCATGCAGTGGCTGAAGCCACTGCTTTTCGCGTTCCAACCAAATTCCAACGAAGGAACAAGTCGCCTGTTCGCGTGAAGATAGGCCCGGTGTCGTGCATTGTTGGCAAGGCAAGGCATGCGTTGGCAAGGTCTTTGTGTTCAGGTGAAGCGGAGCGACGTGAGCCAGTGCGGCAGTCTTAGTTCGGTGGCCCTCGCGCGGGACTGTACCGGTCATGTTGATTCATTTTGTTGCATCACTGCTGCTTCAAAGACGAAATAGCAGCTTTGGCAGCTACAGCAGCCGTTGTGCTTTTCTGGTGCACTGCAGACATGGCCATAGCCTGTTCCGTTGTGAAACTGTGCTGTGCCCAAGGATTGACCTCCCACGACCCATCTATGGTCGGGGACGCAAGGCAGAACAATGAGGCGTTTAGACGACAATTGAGGAATAAGACCTGTGCTTCATAAAATGATCCGGACAAAGAACTTCAGGATTGAGACGGCATGTTTTTCAAAGCGGGACAAGCAGTTGTTGACGATAAATCCAGCAAAATGTGTTTGCTTTTGAACAATAGCTTCAACCCACCAATATGGCTAGTTTCCCTTCAACGTTTCCAACTTTTCCACCCTTTGGCTGGGAGTTTTCCAGTGACAAATC
Source organism: Symbiodinium sp. clade C Y103 (assembly GCA_003297045.1). Classification (NCBI taxonomy): domain Eukaryota; class Dinophyceae; order Suessiales; family Symbiodiniaceae; genus Cladocopium; species Cladocopium sp. clade C. Next base: position 90,554 of record BGPT01002145.1, on the reverse strand, counting down.
TTCATTGAATCAAACACAAAATAGTCATGTGGATTGTTTTTGTTTGAAAGAAAACATATGAAAACCTCGTCAAAATGGGAAGAATGGATGGCATTTTTCACGTCTCCATCCTCCAAGGTGGCGTGCGGGAGCTGCCGCAGGCACCACGGGTGATCTTCGATCGCGCACCCAAGGAGAGCCCGAGACCGTTGGAAGTGGTGCAGCCCTGAGCTGAAACTAACGAGGAGCCACCGGTGAATCAACACGATGAAATCTTCAACTGCTTGGGTTCCTGAAGATTTTCAAGTTTTTGAGCCACGGTTTGATGTTTTGATGTTTTGATTGCGCTAAATCTTAGATTCGAGTTAAATTTGAACGATCGAAGTGCTTAAACATCGAACTATGAGGACTTGCCTTTTCGAGGGATGGAAAAGAGATCAACCTCGTTGAGACGAGCCAACTTCTTGAAGTTTCTCAATTAGAGGGATTTTAGTCATCCATTTGCGCTTCAAGCAACGACACCATGCAGCACTGATCTCCACCCATCCACCTCCGTGGCACTCAGTGGCGAAGACTCAGTCCCGACCCCCTTCCATCCTCGTGGAGGGCTGCAACATGGCCAGAGGTGTAGTCGAGAACCCCAACACTCAGACCAGGACCTGGAGGCACAGAGGCAGAGGCAGAGGAAGCTGCTCAGACTGCGACACTCCAACTCACTTGGGAACAACCAGACGCAGCGCCTGCAACAGACCTATTGCCGAAGGTGTTGTTCTACTTGTACCCGCAGCACGTACGCTAGGCCCCACTGGTACTTCACTGTATACGCTTTCATATGGTTTGTCAGGGTTTCTTTAGGGTTTCTTTAGGGTTAATTTATTCCTAGGGTTTGTGTAGGTTTTCCTTAGGGTTTATGTAAAAAGGGTTGAAAACATCGAAAGAAACACAGCCGAATCTCCGCAGAGGGTCATCAATCACGTGGTCCACGAAGCCACGTGAACCACATCAAGTTAAATCATCCCAACATAGTGGAAGGCCACAAAGTACTGTAATGGTCACCAAAAATGAGGTTCCTGACAATCATCTCAAAAGAGTTTGGGGCATGGCATAAGTTCTGCCGTACTTGTACACGAATCATCATATTTGAAATGTTCAGGGAGACTGCGAGGCTGATCAGACAATGTAGAACTGACGTTCTGTAGATTTGAGCCTTTTCCAAAACACTTCAACAAGTCTTTTCTAAACCTTGGTACTGCCGGGCATTTTGCGCATTTCTTGCTCCAGCCCGCTTACCACGCCAGACGGCCTAGGGGAAGCGTGGAGATTGGTCTTTGTTGGTGGCAAGGATCGAAACATCGGCACCAGTTGATGTCAAACTCCATTCACCTAAACACCCGAAACAACCCCCTTGGAGACTTTGGTGCCAAATTTCTACATGAACAGAGTTGCACCTGCAGGACACAAAGGGAAAAAAGTGGGTGAAACCCAAACCGTTGCAAGTTGTGCAAAGTCTCTTCAACAACAGTCCTAACGGAGTCCTAACGGAGTTGCTTCACTGTACTTCTTGGATGGGTCAAAGTTTCAGGCCCTGGAGCCAGCAGAAATTGGGTGATTTGACATACTTTTTACATACTTTAGAGCCCGACCCGTTTGTACCCAAGTTCTACCACCCGCAACCTTTGTCCCGCCGCGTTTGCGTAGTTCCTTGCGGCCAATGTGATTTGCCAGCGGCTAGAGTGGCAAATTCGCAGTTGAAATAGCATTTGTGGCAGAGATCAAAGACAGATGTACCTGAAAAACGACACCAAACTTGATCAACGCCATTTTTAGATGGGCAATGCTTTGAAGCGGCCCATGTTGCCTGTAAGACTCAGTGCTTTCTGACGAGTACTTGAACAGACACCTTTGAGGTCCCATTATTTGGAACCCGGGACAAAGTGCTGTCAAACATTTGGCTGGCGCAACTTTGCAATGAGCAAGATGCCATGACCTATTTTTGAGTAGTCTGGCAAGATTACGGGTGGGTTTCCATTCTTGGGCAAATTGGAGATGTTGGATGTCCTTGTGTGTAGACAAATGTGGCCGAGGCTGGGCGCTTCGCGTTTCACAGCAACGGCGACCTCTTCCTGAGGCGAGTCTGCAGCTCGTGGCTTCAGATGCTCGCATTGTCATGCTGCTCACAGAGAAATATCAATTCATCATGTGATTATTCACCTGGTTTTTCATGTGTTGTGAATTGTCCGAAGCCATGTCACACTTTATCAGATCAGGCTGTTAACTCATGGTTTCAAACAATTTGAATCAGTGTAGCCAGTGTAGATGTTTCTGCGGTTGAAGTTTGTCTGAGAATCACGAGGCCGCAATCCCCTCGGATCGTGTTCCCAACTGCTGGGAAGGCGCAACGAGGCGGCGATTCTTTGGGACAAGAGCTTCACTATGCTCTGACAAAATCATCTTTCTTTCCTGGCGACAAAATCTTCTTCCTTCAGACTTGGCAAATTATCCACCAGTTTTGGTTGATTCAGGATTGTGGACGAGCCAGAGATATCTCAAATCAGTAGCATTATACAGTATTATCGCTGGTCGACGTCCCCATTTTTGACGAACATCCGTGGATGCTGAGAAGAGATCATGACAGTCATCAAAGATGTTCGAAGAACCGAGTGATGATAGTCATGACAGCGCCCCTGTCCGCAGGTGATGCCGATGGCTGTCGAACCAGCCCACCCCTTCGCAACTGCACCTGGGACTTCAGCAAAAGGGAGTCCCTTAAGATCGTTGAACCCTAGAAAATCCATGATTTGCTATTTGTCTTTTCAAGAGGCTGAATCCCAGGACTCTCGGAACCTCAATAGAAAGCAGAAGGAATTTGACCTTTTCGATGGCTTTGGTGGAGAATTTTCATTCTGTTTTGGACATCCAAAACTAAAGGGCAAACTTCCATGTCCATTTTGGGGCAAAACCAAACCGGTATCTTCATGTATCATGCAATGTATCTTCCATTTCTTCCATTTCTTTCACCCAGGCCATTCACCGGGCATCGGCAGAAGAGAGGTGAGCTTCACCACTTCTCAGAGTGGCTCAGCTAGTGGGTCATCCTTGGACATTTGGCGGGTCAAAATTCAAGGCCCAGGTTCCCTGTTTTTGCTATTTTTACACAAAAGCTCGTATACCAAGTTGAGAAGTGGTTAACATCTGCAGATTTCCGGTTGTTTTTGATCTGAGGGTATGTGGAGTGTAAATCCACATCCTGGACGGCGCTGAGGGGATACCTTCCAGTTCATCCCCGGGAAGTCTGAGGGAGCCGGTCGATTGTCCTGTCCTTGGACCCACCGACATGTCACATCCGGTGCCTGGTGGGCGATGAGCCTGTTTTCTGCTCATGCTTGATTCATGAAGGTTGATGGTTGATGGTCATTGATAAGTAAGTGTTAAAATCAGCAGATTGGGAGGGTTGTGTCACCCGGCTTTGCCTCACCCGGCTTTGCCTCAATTTTGTACAGTTCTTCTGAGGTATTTTAGTCCACAACGTGAAAGATGTCATGGAGGCAATCGACCCCTTATTCCGGCCCAGCAGATCTTTTTCAGCAGCCAGCGCCTTGTTGACAGCTGCAGGTACCCCCCAAAACTGTGCTTTTTTGCCCCAAACGACCACATGAAGTAGCAACCACAAGACAATCCACAAAAAAAGAACATTCACCCCGCGTTTGTGAATCATCACCAGATCATTGAACTATCAAACCAAACAACTGGGAAAAAGTATGAAAAAGTGATGATCTCCAGCGTGGGATGTTGCAGGCACCATCAGCTCCGCCAAGAGATTCAGATCCACCAGCCCTGGTGACGTGGCTCCATGATGATTTTAGACGGGTTAACCTACAATTGGGATAAGATGGGCTATAATGCCCTGCAATATTTCATGGTACAAAGAACTCGGAACCCGGATTTAGATGATCTACCTAGCACGTAAAAAGTGGTGATATAACCAACAACAGAACAAGAATCCAGATTTACAATCTGATAAATCCAACCTGCAATTGGAACGCCCTATTTTAGGATGGGAATATCACTACTAGACGGGATATGTTGATGGTGAATATTCCACGGCCATGTTAGGCTTCCAGAGAGTATTTCGAAAATGATATGGCTCAATGTGATTGGCACCGGGCCCGAATGGGATGATTATGAACCATACCCAAACAGAAAGGACACACCTGATGGCCAGCTGACGCAGAGTGCAGACTAAAAAATATGAGCTTGTGTCAATTTCCTGTAGATATGGCAAGGAAAGTGGAAAAGGGGAAGGGATTCAGCCACTTTCTATCCCTTTCCACTGCAGTTTGCCAAGGCATCACCGACCGCAGCCCTGGGCCCCAAACCTACAGGCAGATCACATGGGGCTGCTGGGTGGTATCCCAAGAGGTTGTGCTGTTCAACGACCAACGAAGCGGCTGATGGTGATTTCGCCAAGATGATCTGATTTCTGATGTAGAATCCCAACAAATTTGGGGAAAAAGGTCATCAATCAAAGCATGATGAATCTGCGCGACACCTCTCAATCATCCACCAATCCATCACTGTAGTTTGATCTTCGCTTTGAGATGCTGAAATCTTATCCCATCAACTGATGGACTCATCAAATGATTTTTTGATTGCTGAGATCTCATCATGCATCAACTGAGCAGCTGCTTTAAGGAAAAATTGGCAGTATTTAGCGGTTCAAACCTTAGCTTCAGGTGATGTTTCCCTTCAAATCCATTCACCACTCACTCTTATACCGTTTCATCTATAGATTCATAGATTTTATTCATTCAGTTGACAAACTAACGGATTTTCCCTTGATATTAAATGTCATAATTCCAATTCATAGTTTTTTTTTCCAATCCAGGCAATTTATGTCATCGACTGATTTTCGGCTCAGCTTCGAGGGAGAATGGATAAATCAGCTCCACTTCCGGGGCTCCGGCAACGGCGCGTGCGTCGTGCCACGGCCCTGGTGCTGCCCGCCGTTGCGCTGGGCGTTGGGTCCACCTTCCTGGCACCGAAGGATGGCCCTCAGGGCGGTCACGGCAGTCACGGGGCGCCTTGGGATCGAAGGGATGTCACAGCTTTGCGAAAAAGTTTGGGAACAAAAACTGTTTCTGATGTTTATGTTGATGTTGGAACAAATGAAAGCTGAAGAAAACGATCATGTTTTTGATCATTTGAAGACCTCCCATCAACCGAAAAATGACAGCAGAAAAATCCCAAGGCTTGGCTCGCGCCGTGGCTGGCCATGACGATGACCTCCCCGGTCTTTGCCGAGACGTCCGACGCGGGTTCCGTGGCGCCGGTGCCGGGCTCCACGCAGTCCATCGAGGACATGCTGATGGATCTGCTGAACAAAGCCACCGGTGGTGCCGTGGAGGTCCCGACGGATGGCTCTACGCCTTCCCTTCTTTTCCTGGGCCTAGGAGATTTGCCTCAAAAGAGAATTGAGGAATGATGTTATTTTTTTGTTATAGTGTTAGTAGAAGGATTCCTTTGCTCCAAAAATTCATCACAACGAAGCAACCACCAAGATAAATTCCTCAGGAGCTTTCCTGCTTTACGGCGTCTTTGCAATCCTGAAATTCGTCCTGGCCGCGGTGGGTGGCTTGTTTGTGGTGCGCGAAATCGATCAGCAGTTCGGCAAGGAAGGTCGCAAAACCTCCAAGCTGGTGGAGAAGGTGCCGATTTTCCATCGATTTTCTTCGGACATGAGTGAGTTTATGATAGTTTGTGTATGTTTGTGTGAATGTTGGTTTTCATAGCATCTGTGATCTTCTTGTTTTCACCTATTTTTGATGGGAAAAACGACCGGCCCAAAAAACCCGCCCATCTCAGCCATGTTTGGATCACGGTTCGCCTGGTAGGCCTTGAAGCGCTTCGCCGGTGAACCCGCCGACCTTCTGGAGGAGCGGCGGCTGAAGGTCGTGCGCCTCAACGACGAAGTCACGGCCTTCCAGGAGCGGCAACGGATACATCACTGAAAATCCGATCAACGGATAATCATATATATGTATATATATATATGAATCATATATGAATCATATATGAATCATATATGAATCACATATGAATCACATATGAATCACATATGAATCACATATCAACATGATCATTTAGAATCGTGAGTTAGGACCTTCCACTCAAGTTACAATAACTATGTAGTATCTTCAATCCAATCAGTTTTTGCTGATCATGATGTAATGGGATCAGCAACACGAAACATCTTAACAATACTCAAAGAAATGACACATATTCCATGCCTATGGCGATCCACGGCGCAGGCCTCGCTGGCGGAGCAGGTCAGCGGCCCCTCGGCAGGTGCCGCGCTGCGCGACAGCGCGCGTAGGAAGCGCTTCGCGGTGCTCTGGCAGCGGATCTTGGACGACGTGGCCATGACCGACGTGGAGAGGTGCCGAAAAGTAGCTGGCGAAGCTTCGAAAACATGGGGAAAATATGCGCAAAAATGACAGTTGGAACATGTTGGAACCATTTTGGGGAACAATCACCAGCAAAACTTGTGATTTTCTTATATGCGTTTTGTTTTCCCCACACGGACGAGTCAATGAATAAGCTAGTGCCAAGAATGTGGTGCTCCCATCCATTCTGCATTTATCAATGTGGAGAGGCAGAAAGTGGAGGATGCGGTGCAGAAATATTTGAAGGAGGATGCCGGAGGTGGTGGTGGCGGCTGGTAATGTATGATGGTTTTTTGGGGAAGGCTTTCTGGTGGAAGGTGGTGGATGTTGGGAAGAGGGGAAGGGTCGCCATGGTGGATGTGGTGGCGGATGGATGGAGTTTCTGATTTTTTTGGGATATGAAAACACGATGCATACTTCTTTTGGGTGTATTCGACCAATTCGAGTGGGCAAAGTTGAGGTTTCAGCAGCCACAGATGACCGCTTCAAAACCTGATTTTGTTGGATCCCCTAGGACGTATTCCCACCACCAAGTATCAGCAGCAATGCAGGAGCGCGAACGGCAGGAGGATTTTCGCAGTGCCCGATCCGAGTGGCTCAGTTCGTTGTTCGAGAACTCGTTTTTCGGGACGATGTCTAACCGCTACCGCGTCACGGGGTCGTTGGATAAGAAGATCCGTTTGCAGGAGGAGTTGATTAGTAACATTCGCAAAGCGTTGCCGGATCAGAAGAAGTTTTCCAATGTCAAGAAGGTCTTGGGAGAAGTGGATCTCTCCTGGTTGACCGATAAAGATCAAGCTGATCATCAGAAAATTGAGGCGCCAAAAACGGTTTATGTGTTGAGCTTTGATGGAGATCCCACAGCTGCTGGCGTCAGTTTGCTGCAGAAGGCTGGCTGGTGGCTGATGGATGGGGGAAGAACCTTGTGACCAGAAGAAGTAACACAATCAAGACTAGTTGTGTTAAGGGAATTGAACGATCTTCATCAGGAGTTGCAACAGTTCATTCTTTTTCAAATTGATTTCGGCACTTTTGCAATTTTGCAACACATATTTCATGATGTTTCAATCTTTCCTGATGTTTTCTCCATTTCGACGGTGGTCCCTTTCTTGTGCTGATTCTGAAGCAGAGTTCTGGATAGGAAGTTACGGCCATCCTGGAGTCCAACGTCGAGCCCGAAGAGGTCATCCTGAAGCTGAAAAGCCCAGGAGGTCCGAGATCCGGAAAAGAAACACCTGGAGTTGTCCCTGAAGAATGAGGAACTTAGACGGATTTGCATGGATTTGCTAGCATTTTATGGCAAGGTTGATGGAAATGAAAGGGACGCCTTGCAATTTTACGGTGCAGTTTTTTTTCAATGTTTGATTGGTTCTTTTTGGGAGAGATGAGCTTGGATGGAAAATAGGATTCCCAATCTGAGGTATTCCAACATTTTTTGAGTTCACGGGGCTTTGCTTCTTTCTAAAGGTGAGACCTCCAGTCATTTCGCGGGTTGGAGCTTGCAGCTTGCCGATGTGTTTGGCACCAAAAAGCCAACTGGCTAGGTGGCTTGATACCAATGATAATACATGCCAATCATTTCAGAAGATTCAACGAAATCAAAAACCATAACTTCCGAATTTCAGTCAGTTGAGCCTGTGAACCATTGGGCGTGCATTGACCGCCAAGCCTCAATTCAGCCAACCAGTCTTGGGCTGGTGGTTTTGAAGTTCGAAATTTTCAGGATAAATGGTGTTTGGGATTCTAATTGGGTTGCCCAGACATTTTCCAATCTCACCTTCATCCAGACTTTTCATATATTCGTGGCTCAAGAATCCCCAAATTAGAAATCATATATACGAAATCATGCCCGACACATATGAATATGAATGAACTCCAACATTAATCCCCTACTTCCAAACTACAATCCCAACATCCTCCATAGCCACCACCTCACCAGGCACGGTGACGGGCTACGGCCTGGCGGCGGCTCAGTTGCTGCGCTTCCGTCAGCATGGCGTCCGGTTGGTGTGTTGCGTGGACGAGTTGGCGGCCTCGGGGGGTTACATGATGGCGTGCTGTGCCCATCAGATCTTGATCTCACCCTTTGCAGCCGTGGGATCCATTGGTGTGTCACTTGACATAGTTATGACAGAGTTGGGAATTAGTTAGCTATATTACATTGCTATAGGATGCTGCTATAGTTGTTGGAGGTGTTTGCTGAGTTTTGAAGCTTGGAGAAATCGAAGATGTGGTTCGTTTCAATTTTTTGATGCTACTGAAGTCACCAGGGTGTTTTGACAACTTGGTGAACCTGCTTTTGGTGAACCTGCTTCAAAGTTTGTGCCTGAACATGCTTGGACAATTTGCTTCCAGTTTCCAGTCGTTTGTGCCTTAAATTTCAGCGTTTTTCCGAACTTTCCCTGTGGCTCAGGATCAGTGGCGTCCCCAACGCCGTGGAGCGCCTGGACCGGGAGGGGCTGAAGGTGATCCAGACCACGGCGGGCAAATGGAAGCGAACCATCGATCCCTTCCAGGCGCCAACGCCGGAAGCCTTAGCCAAAGCCGAGGAGGACCGGGCTCTGATGGCAGCTGATAGTAGCTGGTGGCAGCTGGTGGCAGCTGGTTGAGGGTTGGTTGATGTCCGTTTCCAGCATGTGGAAACACAAGGTTTCGGGTCAAACCGCCCCATAGAAGCCTTAGCGGGACGCGTTGCCATATCTGCGCCCGCGGGTCCTCTGGAAACCGGCATCTTTTGCGGTTAAGGGTGAGCCGTTAAAACCCTGTCTCTACAGCTGGTGCACTTTGCTATTTGGATCTGACTTGTTCTCCATCTTTGCAATCTGCGTATACCACCTGGACCTCAATTCGAATATTCCATCTACTTTGTCTCTTTGAATTGCACTGACCTGGATAATCCCTGGTGCTTTTATTGGTGGCATCGTATTTGGTTTCTCAACTTCGCCTATTTGTGCTTCTGCAGGTGAGCCGATCACCTGGGTGTCCAAATTTTTCCTTGTGAATGTGTACATTCCTGCACCTGTTTCTTTTCTTGGTGATTGGATTTTCTCTCCTTCAGGATTACTCTCAATCGCAATACCTGGAGAAGGCGCATCAGGCGTCACCGTGCTGCTGCACGTCTTCGTTGGTATTTGCACAAACGTGGGTGGATTCGATTGGATTTCAAGGATCTTCACAAGACACGCCAACAACTTGCACGACATCATTCCCGCGATCCAGTGCTTCTTCATCGAATCACTGTTGCGATGGCGAAAGTGCAACCAGAAGCAGATCTATGGCCGTGGGTGTGCCCGTGTGGGCGCATCAACAAGAAGCAGGCTACTGCCTGCGCAGTGTGTGGGACACATTGGTCCCAAGGTACGCGCCACAACACTACACCGAAAGTGTATCAGTGGCAGCAATCCGACGAATGGGATTGGAACTCTGGCTGGGGAGCCCAACAGGACGACTCTGGTTTTGCAGCTCAATCTCCACGAGGTCGTGCCAAAGGTCGCTCAGGCAAATCGCCCAGGCACCGCAGCAAAGGTCGCAAAGGCCAAGGGAAAGGGGCACCTCCCGACAATTCTGGCAAAGGCAAGTTTGGAGATTCAGCCCCGGATTCTGTGCTGCCTTCTCCATTTGCTTTGCCAGCCAAGGGTGGGCAATCCACCATGACCCTGCAGCCCTGGCCATCGTTCGAGGCATCAGGATTTGGTGCTCTTCCGACCTCTACCATGGCAATGGGAGCTACATCGACCCCTACAGCTATTACAACTGCAGCTTCGGGCTCGACCAATCCTGTGCCAAGCAGCAATATCGAGATGGCAAGTGCTCTACGCAATGCCTACAGAGACAAACCAATTCCTCCGGAAGTTCAAGAAATCTTGGATCGTGCAGACCAAGAATTGGGTCGCAACAACATCAAGGCTCTCCATTCGGCTACCACGAATTTGGGCCGTGCCCAGAAGAAACTCCGAGAGGTGGTTGCTCTGCGCAATTCGCAGCGTGTTATGTGGACCAAGCATATCACCGAAGCTATTTCCATTTGGGAATCACAATTGGAAAGCTATCGCATTTCTCAACAGCAACTTACCGAACAGGCTGTGTTTGCTCGCATGGAGGTTGGAAGTGCTCGCAAGCAAATTGCCGAACTCAGTGCTCGAGTGGAAGGTTCTCAAGCACCAGACCCACTGCCTGCTATCATCGAGGAAACCGCCTCAGAAGAAACCGATATCGAGGAGCAGCAATTGCGCTCAAGGCTTCAAGATGCTTTGAAAGCCTGTGCCAGTGCTTTGGGTGTGGATCTACCACCAACACCCCCACAAGCCACGGTACACATCATTCCAGACGAGGAGGAGACCGCACCCACCAGCAAGCGACCACGTTCGGTCGAACCTGGTCATGGCTCATCGTGATTGTTGGCCGTGCATGTTCAGTTTTTGCAAATGATGTGCATGAGGCCATGTCTGAGGCGTGCCCCTTCTTTCATTCAGTGATGTGGGAACCAGACTATTGTAGTCCTGATGCCGCTGTTTTGAAAGCTTGGAGGCTTCGCTGGGAAGTGCTTGCTNAGACTATTGTAGTCCTGATGCCGCTGTTTTGAAAGCTTGGAGGCTTCGCTGGGAAGTGCTTGCTGCTGAAAGCCCTGCACTCCATCACGATGTTTGTCATACCTTTGATGTATCTCCGTCATTCTGTGGCATGCAACCAATTTTGTTTTGTGACATTTCTCAAGTTTCTTCAAATGAGCCTCGATTGAACAGACGAGTCCATTTTGCTGAAAGTATTGATCTGTTGCTTGGTATGGATGATTCCGTTGAAATGACCTCGCTCCGGATTTCCTGTGACTCCTTGGATTTTTGGACTTCCAAACCTTGGTCAATTCGTTCTGATGCTAGTCATAGACGTTTTGTTCATGATGCCCATCACTGTTTCCGTGATGCACTTCACTTTTGCCTGATGGAGTTGCATCGCCCATTGCGCTTACTGATTCGTGTCCACCACTTCCTTGGGCCCTATCTAGTCTTCCTGTAGATGATGCTAGTGTCTGGTCTACCAAGTTGTGGTTTACATGCAATCCCAGTCCATTATCCACACCATTTGCATTTTGCCGCCCTTGTGATGGACCGCTGTCCGAAGAGGCCGTGTTGAACACCAAGGGTAGGCTTGATTGGATTTCTCATGAATCGGACTTCCCAACAGTCCGCAAATGCCGGAACACGGATGATTTTCATGCCATTCCTGATCAGGTCCGTCAACATGCATCGGCTGAAGGCCGTCCTCATGCCCGACCACCTCATGGTCCCATTCCTGTACCAGGTTTTGCACGTGACATTCTTCGCAATCTTCGCATTGATGTTTTGACTCCTGATTTGATGCCACCCAATGGACTTTTCGTGCGCACTTGGTACGTTCATCATGTACATCGCCTTGTCAGTACGGAATTTCGCATTATTCAGTTGGATCATCACTCTGGTGTTTGGCAACGTGACATTTGCCGGATATGGCATGATTTGATTCTCCCCACAGAAGATCTTCAACTCCATACGGTGTTGCCTGATCCTGATCGCAGCTACCTGCTCCAGCATGTTTCAGCTGATGTCATTTTGTCCCAAGGTATTGACGAGGAACGACTTGCTTGCCTGATCTCTGCCCATCTTCTCACCCCAGATGGACATCGGCATTCTCATGCGACAGCCACTTCACTGCCACCGCGAGTGAGTGGTCGGTACCTTGCAGATGCTGCAGATGTTTCGCATTGGTGTCTTGTGAATGCCTGCCGCATTTTCTATGGCCAAACTCACATCCCCTATTCAGCAGCCCCAGTACATCAAACTGCTGATGGCCAAGGTTTTGTGATTCATGCATCTCCACGTCCGCATACGCACATGCTAGGTGCCGAAGCAAGTGCTAGTGCTGGTGCCCATGGCCAGCCGCAGAGTAGCATGTCTTCACATCCTGACCAAACTGCGCAATTTGATTTTCAGGAATCGGATGCACCTGATCCTCATGATGATGGTTCGCCTTCTGGTACGTCTTTGCCTGATTCAGTGCAACAGTTTGAAACTTGGCAGGGTTTGAATGTGTATCGTCTCCATCGACCAACCTTTCATTGCTTTGTGCGATGGGGCACGTACAACAGCATTTTGCTTGATGTAGTTCGTTCCATGCGTGAACGTCTACGGCATATTGTTGGCTTTCACCATATTGCCACACCGCTTGTTGGTCAACATGAAGCTGAGGAAGCTGTTATTCTTGAGTATTTTGGTGACATTCCACATGGCTCCACTGAACAATTGATTGTTCTTGACACTGAGATCCATCATGCTGCCAATGCCAATGGTGTTGTTCGTCCCCCGCTTGCAGCACGACACGTTGTCAAGACGGTGCCATTTGTCACTCGTGCTCTGTTGCTTCGATTGGCTCGCTTGTCCAATTACTGCTTTTTGCAAGATGACCCTTGTCTAGTTTATCTTGATGGTCATCTTTGGGCTGAGCAGGATCGGCGTGTTCGACGTTTGGCTCATGGTGCTTATGTTCGCATTGTTGCCCCTCCACCATCTGTGCCTACTTTAAGCACTGAGAACGCCTTGGACTTTGCCCAGTCAGTTGATGATGATGAAACTGCATCGGTGGTGACATGCCAGGTTGATGCCAATGCTGTGCGTGCTCCGGCGTTGTTTCAGCTTACATCGCATTCTACCCTTCGTTTGCATGCTGATACTCGCACCCCTGGTTTGCGTTGTCAAATTGATCCACCGGATGACAACCATGCATTCGATTTTGCACCACAACCCATTGCCCAACAACAACCTGCTCGTACACCACGGGCACCCACTCCATTGTGGGCTTTGCGTTTGTTGCGTATCTTTGACCATCATGGCCTTGTTGAATGTTTGGAAGAAGGTCGCATTGCCTATCTTCGGTCATGGTACCTTCACTACCAACACGCTCCACGTTGTGATCGTGATCGTCCCGTTCGGATTACATCTGATTTTGATGCGTGGCCAGCCCTTCTGTTGGACACTTGGAGCGATCAGCTTGTACGCAACGCTCCCTTTGAAGTCTACTTGGTTTTTCCGACTCCGCCATCTACGGAACTTGAGACGACCATGGCACATTTGATTCTCACGCAGGGCGATCATCAAGATGTCTTAGCTGCTACCTTGTTGTCCGTCATTGAGCCTGGTCGACACTATGCATCTTTGACTCAGTTTGCCTGTGCCATTCCCAATCTTGTCTCTGGACCTGCGGTTGTTGCGCATGCTGGCCTTGTTGACCATTGTCGTGGCAGGCGATGTCTTGTCACCAAAAACAACATTCCCTTCTTTGGTCTTGAAGACTTGCAACATGGTACTGCTCTTTCTGTCAAGGTGCTTCCTGCTTTCAGCTTTGCAGCTGCTTCGACTGCCCATGCAGCTGATCTTCCGTTGTGGCCTCGTGAAACCTTTGACTTGCTTGAACTTGAGCGTGATGTCAACAGTTTTCTGCAATCTACAATGCGCCAGCATCAAGCGTCCCGCTCAATGAAGGCTGATCTGCCTTTGCCATTGTGTGCGCTTGACATGCCCTCGCATACATCTGAACGTACCCAGTTTGGTTCATCTTTGCGCGCTGATGCTCTGCCATTTGTGCCACCCACTGCACCTCTCACGGATCATCCTGTGGTTATCCAAGACATGTTCGCAAGTTGGCAAATTCATGCCTTTTCGTGGGAGGATGAATCGCCATCTGCAATGTTTGAGACATGGTTCTTGGCTCCTGGTGCTGGTGTTCGTTCCTGTGTGCAACCTCGTCGTATTCAGTTGTTTGATGATTTTTGGCGGTGGCAAGCCTTGATTCAAGCTGCTTGGCATGACCGATTGCATGCAGGCACTCCTGTCCAATTGACCATTGTTTTGCCGTCACCTGTCCCTCTTGAACCAGGTCTTGCTGGGCACATTCTTGTTTGTCAGCATTCACTGATTGACCATTCCGTTGTTCTGACCACTGTTTTCGATGATGCTGTGGCTGGTGGACGTCCCTTTCATCAAGCTCATGCTCTCCCTTCTTGGGCCATGCATCGTGATGTTGTATTCTTTGCGGGGTATGTTTTGCAGCATCCACATATGGTGACGTGCACTTTGCGTCTTGGTGGTCAAGTGATTCCAGTTGATCGTCCGTTCGGTCTTCGTCATGGTGACGTGCTTGTGCTTCACATTGGCCGTCATGGTCCCTCGCACACTTGGGCTGCTCCGTTTGTGCCACAATTCCCTCTGCCTGATGCATCATCCTTCATGCAACTGGGTCGTTCTTTGTCCAATCCTGACCCTCTTGGTTCGTCTATGTCTGTGCTTGCTGATCCGCGCCCTTCATGGATTCCAGTCCTTGAGTCGCTTCTGGTTTCCTGTTCTCGTGCAGGTCCTTCTGATACCACAACTGCTCCCAATGTTGCGGTTTGGTTTGTGCACTACACCCTTCGGCATCACTGCCCAGCCTCCAGACCCTGTGTGCTCTCTGATGCCTCTTACCTTTGTCGAGGCCTCCTTGTGCAAACTTGGCGAGACTTTGTACAGCGTGATGTGCCGATTGACTTTTGGCCACTGCATGTCGTGCCTGTGTCTGGACAGGCTCCAACTGTTCATGTTTTGCTTGCGCAGGATGTCCCTTCGGGCCACGCGGTTGTTCTTGTTCGTCTCTCGTTTTGTCATGGCACTGGGCCTGATGCTCTCTTTGCTCATGTATTTCCGGCCTGTACTCCTGTGCATGAGCTCATACGGTTTGCTGTGCCAGTGGACTTCCGCTCTATGCCAGTCAGTTTGTGTTTGGGTGGCACGATGTATCCGACAGATGCCTTTTTGTCTCTGCGCTCTGGTTCCTTAGTTGATGTCTCTGTTTCGCTTGACCCCGAGCAGTCTCCTTTGGATCCACATTCTGATGGCCTTGGGCTTTTGCAAACCAATGTCCGTCTGTCTCGCCACTCATCTCGCACTGTCCTGTCTTTGGAGACTTTGGTTCCTGATGCATCTCCTAGTATCCGTGTTCCATGCTCCTCCGTCACTGCTTGCAGCACTCAGTTGTTGACTGCCCATCTTGGTTTTATTCATCCATTTGCAAGTGTTGTCAAGTGGCATGACAGCACGTTACAGGCTCGACTCACATGTCCGGATTGGCGAGGTGAGCTGCCTACTCGCATTTGGTTTTATACCGATGGTGCTTCCCGCATGTGTGCTGTGCAACACAATCGGTCGCCGCTGCTTCTGCCGTTCTCCTCCTTGAAACTGTTGCTGGTCTTCGCTTTGGTGGATTTCGGGTTCTACATGTTCCATTGCCAGCCACTGCTCCTTTTGCTGAACACGCTGCTCTGTTGCTGGCTCATCTTTGGTGCCTCCAACTATGTGACACTTTGCGCCTCCATATGCAATGTCCCTCTGTTCCTGTGACGTTTGCTTTTGACTGTCTTGCTGCCGGCTATGCGGCCTCTGGTACTTGGGCTTGTCCTGTGCATAGCTCCCTGCATCGTGTCACACGTGCTCTGAGTCAATGGATTTGCAGCCGCTTTCACATCTCAATCGCTTATGAGCATGTTGCTGCGCACACTGGTCACCCCTGGAATGAAGCTGCTGATGCGGCTTGTTGGTCCTGCTTGAATTCTTGGATTCTTGGCGTTGACTTCGAAGCGGTGTTCCCACCAGCTTTCTTTGCTGATTCACATGCCTTTGCCTGGCTCTGGTTTCTGGAGAAAGCTTTGCAACAGTGCCCTGGATTTCCGATGATTTGTCGTGACCACTTTGTTTTTCCGCTTCCTGATGCCTCTGAGCCTTCGCCGCGCCCTGATCTCCATATTCAGACCTCGTCCTTGGTTGGCTCGTCTTCTTGCCACTCAGTTGACACGTCGTTTGTCATGCGTTGTGCATCTGCCAATGTCTTGACTTTATCTTCTGGTGCCACCCGGGCCTGTCGTTTTGTCTCTGCACGTCATGAAGCCCTTATGAAGACATTTCATGATGCTGGTGTGCATCTTGTAGGTATTCAGGAGTCACGTTCCCGCTTGTCTGGCCACCTTGACACTGCCCTCTACCATGTCTTGTCTGCTTCAGCAACTCCGCAAGGTCACTATGGCGTGCAACTTTGGATTGCCAAGTCGTTTGTGTTCTCCGATCAGGCTCTTGTCATCAAACACAGTCACATTCGAGTCCTTGCCCAATCATCTCGGCACCTCGTTGTCCGTTTCATGCCTCCTGGTCTGCGTTTGTTGCTAGTTGTTGGCCATGTTCCGTGTGATGGTGGTCAATCTGCTGCGCATGATTGGTGGCACTGCTTGAGTAACTCTGTGCCTTCGACATATCGGAGCTGGCCGTGTATTATGCTTCTTGATGCCAATGCACGTGTTGGATCTCTCACGTCTGATGCCATCGGAGATCATCAGCCTGATGATGAAAATGCTGCTGGTGCTGTTATGCACCAATGGCTTGTGGACCATCACATGTTTGCCCCTCAAACAATGGCTGCCTACCATTCTGGCCCTGCTGCTACTTTTGTGCACAGCCGTGGACATGAGGGTCGCATTGACTACGTCCTTTTGTCTCAGTGCTTGAAACATGCAGACTTGCGGACCTTTGTTTCGGATATTGATCTTTCTCTTCAGCGCCAAGATCATCGTCCTGTCATTGCTGAGGTTCCGGTCTTGGTTCGGGTCACTTCTGCGAAACGTCGCCATGTTTCTGTGCTACGTTCATCTGCGCCTTTGGATTCTCCTGGCCTTGTACCTTGGCACATTGATGTTCATACGCATGCTGCCATGTTGCACCAGTGGCTGCACCGGCGCCAACCTCAGCCTCTGCGCTGGCCACGTAAGCAACACCTACAGGATTGCACTTGGCACCTGATTCAGCAGAAGTCCTTTCACTGGAAGCGGATTCGTCAGATTCGTTGTGCGGTCCGTTCCGGCGTCCTGCGTTGTCTGTTTCATGGTTGGCGTGAAACAGTTTCTTCAGGTTCTTCGTTTGCTGCTCCTTGCTTTCTTCCTTGGCTGAAGCTTGCAGATCATACGTTGGCTTGGCATCTGTCTCAACATTCTCGCTTGGTTCTGCCTGTCTTGTATGCAGTTCGCCATGATGATCGCTTGTATTTTCAACAGTTTGCTGCTCGGCATTCTGATGAATCCTTCCCCAATTTGTGGAAATCCCTGAAGTGCTTGTTGCCTAAGGCCACTTCCAAGCGCCAGAGCAATCTCCGTTGTATTGGTCCTGCCTCCTCTGAGATTGCTCAGCATTTCAACACCCTTGAGGCTGGCGAGCGTGTGTCCTATGATGCCCTTTTGTCTCAGTGCCATCATCGCCAACAGGATGCGCTGAAAGATGCTCCCTTGGTTGTTCCACTCTCCCAACTGCCCACCAGACTTGACTTTGAGGCATTGTGTGCTCGGATCAAACCCAATCGTGCCCCTGGTATGGATGGAGTTACTGGTGCTACTCTCCAATTCTTCTTTGCTGATCAATCTGAAGTTGGCCACCAGTTGATCCTCAAAGCTTTTCTTTTGGGCTCCGAGCCCCTTCAATGGAAGGGTGGGTTTATGCATGTGATTCCGAAAAAATCTGGCAGTCTTCAGGCCAACATGATGCGTGGGATCATGCTGCTCACCACTTTCGGTAAGTTGTACCACGCTACGTTGCGTCAGCTTCTTTTGCCTTGGTTGACAGCTGCTCGTATTCCTGCTCAATTGGGCGGTTTTCGGTTTCAGCAGACCAGCTTTGCCACCCATCTTCTTCGAACCTTCTGCAATTTGGCTGTGCACCGGAATTTGTCATTTGGTGTCGTCTTTGTTGACGTTAAAGCAGCGTTCCACAGCATGCTACGCGAGCACACCTTTGGCCATTCTTCTGCGTTGCCCTCTCGTCTTGTGGAGGTTCTTTCGGATGCTGGACTTGATGTTGACGTTCTCTCCCGCACCCTTGTTGAGCATGCTTCTTTTTTCGAGTCTCATCCCAGCATGTGCTTACAGCGTGCTATCCAGGACGCGCATTGCGACACCTGGTATTCGATTCGTGGGCATGCCGATCTGTATCAGACACATCGGGGATCGCGCCCAGGCAGTCCTCTTGCCGACATTGCTTACAATACTGCCATGCGTGGTGTGTTGTGTGATGTTCTGTCCCGGCTCCAACAGCAACCTTGGCTCTTGGCGGTCGCTGCTTGTCTTCCCATCTTTCCACCCTTGGTCACTTGGGTTGATGACTTGGCCATACCGGTCCCTGCCTCTTCTGCTGATCAGCTTGATGGTTGCCTTGTGACTGTGCTTTCCATTGTTGAGGATGTTTTCAACTCCTATGGACTTCAATTGAATCGTCAGGCCGGTAAGACAGAAATTGTCTGCCAATATCGTGGCAAAGGAGCTCCTGCATGTCGTCATCGTAGGTTCGTTGAGCAGTTTGGCCGCTTGCCCATGGCCTCTGGTGAGTCTGTTCGGGTTGTTGCCAAGTACCCTCACCTTGGTACTGCCTTCAGCCAGTCTTTGTCCTTCTCTGCTGAGCTGGATTCACGTCTTGGTAAGGCCTCTCATGCCTTTCGTCAGCTTTCCAAGTCGGTCTTTCGCAACCGTCACTTGTCTTCGGCTACCCGTCTGCAGTTGCTTGAATCCCTTGTTCTTTCCATTGTGATGTATGGCTCTGGTACCTGGTCTTTGCTCACGCATCGGCAGTACACCAAGATTTCTCATGCCATCATTACTTGGCAACGGCAGATCACTGGTGATGAATATTGGCGCGCCAGTCGCCTTTCTGATGCTGATTTCCTGGCCAAGTGGAAGCTTCCGACTTTTTCTGCACGTTTGGCAAAGCACCGTTTGCTGTACGCCTTTCAGCTTGTCAGTTCTGCTCCTCAAGACTTGATCACCTGTCTGACTGCCGAAGATGCATTGCCTGATGGGTCTGCGTGGTGCCGGGCGGTGAGACACGCTGTGGAATGGTTGGCTCTTCAGTCTCCTGCATCAGTCACTCCTGCTGAGTTGTGTGCCCCTGAAGGTCTGTTTCAGTGGCTTCACTCTGCCTCTTCCTATGGGCCCAACTTGGTTCGTCGGTGTGTCCGTCGTGCTGTGATGCAAGATCGCCTGGCATTTGACTTGCGTAAGGAAATGCGATCTATTTATCATGCCTGTTCGGAGGCTGGTGTCATCTTTGCGGACTCAGCTTGTCCTGTGCTCCATGCCAACCACACCACCTTTCCCTGTCACGTTTGTGAGAAAGAATTTTCCACTGTTCAGGGGTTGCAAGCTCATCGCTGGAAAGCTCACGGTATCACTTCCCTGGAGCGGTTGTATATTTTCGATACCACGTGCCGGGCGTGTCATCGATGTTTTTGGTCTGTTCAACGTCTACAGCAACATCTTCGCTGGAGCCGCCGCCATGAGCATGGGTGCTTCCATATCCTTCAGCGGGATTACCTGCCTCTTGCTGCTCCGGTGTCATGCCCGTGTCCACCCCCTTTGCGTGATGTGCATCGCTTACCAGCTTGTCCTGTTGCCGGCCCTTTGCCCTTGCCTGGTCCTCCTGCTTGGGAACAACAACGTGATGCTGAGTTTGCCTTGCTCTCTCAACAATGGCATTCCTTGGACTTACCCCGTGAGCTGCCTGAGGCCTGCCAGACTCAGGTCTTTGATGCATGTCATTCTGTTATTCAGTTATGGCTCCAGGATGTCGTTGACGGGTCTTTCGCTGTTGATGATCTCATCACTTTGTGGACTGATTTGTTGGAGCGGCTGAACCCGTCTCATGATCCCAACTCGATTCAAGTGTGGGCTTTTCTTCTTTGGGGACGTGACTGTCTTCCGTCCATCATTGATTCAATAGCCAATCCCTCTCTCCAGCTGTGCATTGAAACGGCCATTGAAGATTTCTCTCAATGTTTTCCTCTTTGGTCATTGTTGATGCGCTTTGATGCTAATGCCCAGCGTTCTGCACCTGTTTCGCCGGTTTTGGCTGCGATTGAACCTGTGCCAGATGCTCGAAAGCAACATGACCTTGAGCCTTTGTCTCGGTCCTTCTTTGATCCAGTGGCTTCTTTCCAGCATATTGTCCGTCCTGTATCCAGCTGGCCAGCTTTGCCAGGTGTTCCGGTTGTGCATGGATTTGGACCTCGGCCTACCCTGTTCATTTTGCACATGTTTTCAGGCAGGCGCCGTGTTGATGACTGCCACGACTACATCATGAAGCTTGCTTCCGAGTTTTTTCCTGATTTTGATGTCTTTCCGGTCTCTATGGACACAGCCATTGATTCATTTCTTGGTGTTTTGTCAGATGGGCCGTGTTTTTCTTTGCTGCTTGAGTTGGCTGATGGTGGCCTCTTTGCATTGAATCTCACGGGTCCTCCTTGTGAGACTTGGACAGCGGCCCGACATCTGAAATGTGAGAACCTTCACTGTCGGGGTCCTCGACCTTTGCGTATGTGTCAAACACCGTGGGGTGTGCCAGGACTTACCTTGCGTGAGTTGACTCAACTTGGCATGGGCTCGCATTTGATGCTGCACAGTCTTGGTATTGAGCTTCGCATTGTTCTTCGAGGAGGAGGTTCTTTGATGGAACATCCGGCCTGGCCGTCAGATCCAACATTCGCATCTATTTGGCGTACTGATCTACATCGTGACCTGCTCATGAAGTGCCCTCATGCGTTGGAAGTGTACATTGAGCAGTGGCGCTATGGTGCAGATTGTGTGAAGCCGACAGTGTTGCGTGGCCTTGGCTTACCAGACATCAATCATTTTTTGCATTCCTGTGCCCTTCCGCATGCAATTCGACCTACAAAGGTGCTTGCTGGCTTTGATGAGTCTACGAAGACATTTCGTACATCTGCTGCCAAGGAGTATCCGAGTGATCTGTGTCAAGCAATGATCCGTTCGACATTTGGTTCGCTTCGTAGTCGCATTGCCTCTGCTGGCACTGTAGCAATTGATTGGAGTGCCTTTAGTGCAGATGCCCGAGGTTGGGTCCAGGCTCTGCATGCTTGTGGCTCCCATTTTTCTTCTCACAGTTTCTTGCCTGACTACCAACCGCCTGTACACACATAGTCGGCAGAAACCCATGTACAGTTTTGCAGGTGCGCACAGTCGTCACAGACTTTCAGCGTATGAATGAAAAAAAAATGTGGAAACGCAATGATAGTCTGATAGTTCAAACGATGCAGGGAAGCACCAAGTGTTGAATCTTCTCCAATCCATTGATCACTTTTCTATGTTGGGGATATGGGTCCAAACTATATCAACCTCAAGAATGGATGGTTAAGTTTAGTCAGTCTAATCCTTAAATGCACTAAGTTTGGGTCGCCATAGCCATTTGTGCAACAGACCACCTCCAGGACGTGAACCGGATCTACCGGCAGTTCTCAGGCTTCGTGAAGCAAAACCGTCCCAATATCGACATCGAGGCAGGCAGTAGCTGCTGCGAAGGTGACGGAGAGCTACAGTTTTTTTTTCGTCCCCAAGCCAAGCAACAAGGGGATTCACAAGAAACATCCATGGCAGGGTTTTGCTTGATGGATCCAATTAAATCCAGGGGCTAGAAATGATGTTGTGGCATACACAGCCGACATGGGAACCTTTGCATGTTGTGAATAAAGTTTGAAGAAAATGATTTTCTCTGTTTGATCCAGCTGGTTCACTGAGTACACGAAGAAGTCCAGACCAACTCCGTCACGAAAAAGAATCCAACTTGTTTTTGTTTTGTCGATGAATGGATTTTTGTTTTGATTCATCAGTTTACCTGTTTACCATGCAATTTTGGGGTATCCCCAGCTGTGCAGGATGTGGCCACCGGTGAGGTGTGGTTCGGTGCCGATGCGTTGGAGAAGGGTTTGGTGGATGAACTTCAAACGAGTTCCGAGTACATCATGCAGCAGATCCGAAATGGTCATGAAGTGCTGGAAGTTTCCTACAAACAAACCGCTGGAGGTTTGGGTGGTTTGGGCCTGGGTGCTATGGCAAACCAGTTGGGTGAAGCTCTAAAAGCCAGAGACTCGGCGAATTTCCCCTGGCCCAGTTGGTTGGGCGGCCAACCATCCCTGGGTGAGACTGCCACCACTCTGTCGGCCTTGTCGGCTTTGCAGAACCTGAGTGAAGCGCCGAGTGCATGGCCCAAGGGTCTGCCAGAGCCCAGGATGGAGGCAAAGTGGGATGTGGAAGCTGTGGAAGCGCGCTTCGACCGAAATTTGCCGGAAATCTGAGGCAACGACTGGTTTGAACAGAAAGGACCACAAACCTGGTCAACTATGACTGGTTTCACGGATTTTCATGGCCATCAATTGACCAGGGAGTTGGTGGCCTGATCCAAGTGGATTTCCTATCGAATTTGCCATTTGTGAACCCTTGCCATGTCCAGATTTTCAGCTTCAAAAATCTTCTCCCAGTTTTCGGCCCGGGCCCTTCGGTCTGGGCCCTGGAAAACCCCGGCAGCGCGATTCCAACAAAAACATGTGGCGCCTGGCAGCTGCAATGGGGGAATGGTTCTAAAGTCAGGGAACAGAACAACTTTGAAGTTTGATGCTGATTTTTTTGCAAAGCATCATCCCCAAAGCGTCGATTCTGTTGGCGAGATCCACTCTAGGGAGCTCTTTACACATATGAGTTATGTAAGTTATATCAAGTTATATGTGATATTATCAGACCAAGATGATCCATGCTTTAAAAAGGCCTGGGATGAAACGGGCCAGGCCAAGCATTGCCTTCTCCTCTCGGAGCTGAACGCGCGAATGGCTGAGGGTTTTTCAATGACGAAGATCTCCTGAAAATCCGGAGGATTCGAAAATCTAAAACACAGCAAGGTATGGATGAATGTTTCAGCGGACATTTCAGATAGTTCTGCACCGATAAGCTGTGACAGTTTGCTTCATTTAATCCTGAAAAGCAGGAAAATCGCCCCCGTATCTCGTTGCTGGCAGAGTGGTTTGAACCACTTGAGCCGCACTGTTTCAGCTGATGCATGTGATCTGGCCGTTGACGAGCGGTGCAAAAGATCCGCAGCTGCACACGTGATGTGCCAACATCAAGGGTCGCCACATTGGCCACATTGATTCCCACTTCAATATAAAGATGTGGTTTTGATCGAGCATCCACATACGTCTAAATGGCCCAAAATGAATGTCATACCAGGATATATCACAATATCATGTAATAATATCAGATCAAACTGATCAATCAGATCAAACTGATCAAACAGATCAAACTGATCAAACTGATCAAACTGATCAAACTGCTGCCATGTTTTGAGTGGTTTGGATCCTGAACCCCTGAGCTGATCCCGATGCTGTTTGTGGCTCCCAGCGGGGATCTGCGGAGGCACAGTCCCAGGACAGATGCCATCAGGGTATGGGTCAAACCGCACTAATGGACACACAACTTGAGTCATTTTGTGCCAAGACCATCCATTATTGCCCATCAGGGGCTCAAACGTCAGCTGCATTTTCTTTTTGAACCCAAGAAGGAGAGAGAGATCAGAAGTCGTGACACCTGAGTCATGGTTTACGATTCTATTGGAATGAATCACCTTGAAGGATGTTGAAGGGTGCAGCATAAATAAACGGACAGGTGAAGGCAATGAAAAGTACGGGTACTCAAGATTCTGAAGATATTGAAGAGTATGCAGTGTTGTTTGATCGCATATTAATCCAGCAGAGTATGAGAAAGAAACACAAAGCAGAACAGCCAAATCTAATGGCTACAGTGTTACACGAATCGAATACCTCAAAGAGGGCCAAATCCGACAGTGAAATTTCAGAGGAACGTCACAGATTCCCAACGCGACCCGCGACAGCAACAATCTTTGAAGAACTTGAAACAAATCACAAACAGCAACGTCTACAAGTTCTCTCATCTTGTCTCAACATGAACAAACATTTCCCGTTTTTTCAACTATCAACATACGTTATCAAGTGGGTTTATTGGTTGTGAAAACCATCAATATCCTTCAATTCTACCCCCAAAACCAAGTTGATATTCTACATCAAACGGAAGTATAAAACCGATCTAAACATGGTATTGAGATGTGTATTGAGCATGGTTGATTTCAGCCCCGGCCCTTTTCCAGGACGTGGCAATGGGTGGCAAGGCGAAACCGACCAAGCACACGGCCAAGGAGTTGGCGCAGAAGGAGAGAGTTCGGCCGAAGCTGACGGCTGTGTGGTTGCAGTGAAGCTGGATGTTGTTAGGATGTTGTTAGGATGTTGTGATGTCAAATCATGCCATGTCCGATTATGTCCGGGTGAGCTTCAGCTGGGCTCAAATGTTTGAGTGAACCTGACTTGATATGACAGTAATACTGGTCGTATGTTTTCATTTCCTGAATGGTTCGATACCCGGGCATGACCGGATTTCTGTGTTTGTGTAACTAATTTTGTAGCTGCGCAAGTTTTTTCTGAGAATTGTATGATGAAAATTGGAATCCGACGGATGCTCGTCCAACCTTGAGGGGCATTCGTGAGCTGGTCCAAAGCAGTTTCAACATGTTTGAACAAGAACTCAGCAAGAACCATGCAGTTGAGAGTTGAAGATGCATGATGATGCATGATGGATCTCTCGTGTAATCCCAGGGTATTCTCTCGTTGATTTTTCCTCGCAGGAGAAGGATGCCACCGTGAACCGCGGAGGCGGTTCGCAAGGGCAGAAGGCACGCATCGCAGCGCAGCTCTGTGGTAATGCATTTGGGATGATCCAAAGTGATCACATGATACAAATGATATTTCGCATACATTCAGAAACGGATCACATGATATTTTGGGAGTGATGTATGACTATCAGGATCAACGGATGAGCCAAATTCCCCGCAGAAACATCATGACAAATACATACAAATACCATCCAATATATTCCAATATAGTCTAACCTCTCTCTTTGGAGTGGCTTATGTATCATTTGAATCCATTCCAGTGATTAGATATGGATGCTTGTTGCAGTTGCTCTGGCAGGACCGAGCGGGTGGTTCTGTCGGGCATTCCAAGTACAAGTGCCATATATGCATGCAGGCGGCTCCGGACCCGCCACTTGGCGCAATTCATTCTGGGACCGCAAGTTGGTCGAAGAAACGAAAAAAAACTATACAGATTAGTTTTTGAGACGATCATATGTCCAAAACAGGTTTGTGTTTTCCTTCATTTTTGTGTGGTATGGTATATCCAAAAATGCTTGTAACTTGTCAGAGGTACAATAAGTATTGAACTAACTTTTGGTTTGGCATTTCCGCGCTTTCACTTGTTTCTGGCCTGCGCCCAGAGTCGTGTGACTCGTTCTTTCAGCAAAGTTGCGGAAGTAAGGAAGTCGATGCAGATGCATTTCGAATCGAAGCATCCCAAGGAGGACCGCTGATTCTGAAAGCCCCCTGCTCAACCATTTCTACATATTTCTACCATTTATCAGTGACAGGAATGGATGGAACATGGAGCTGTGAGACATTCTGTGAGACACTCCGTGGGGCATTCCAGGGAGCCATGTGAATCCAGGGTCACCTGAAAGACCCCTCCAAAAAGCAATAGAGTCAATAGAGTAACCCCTTAGTGGCCCTATGGGTGTCTCATTTTCTATCATGTTCCATTCGTTCTATTCGTTCTATTCCCTGTTCATGTTACCCAATGTGAGCATTTTCTGGAGGATTTTAGCATCGAGAAATGCACCGACCTGCATGCCACCGCGGGCGGCGTGACAACTCAGGGTGTTGCCGTCAGAGGTGGGACCAGCTGTGCGCACTGGGCACGACGAGCTGCATGTCATTTGTCCAACAGAGATCAGCAGATCATGTGTACCGTAGTTCATATATATCTATATTATGTGGGTATGTATGTATATATATTTATATATACACAAATAAGACTTCATATGGATATCAGCTGAATTGCTGCAGGTGGCATCAAGAAGCATCACAACTGAGTGGCTTCGGAAGCTTCAACGCAAATGAAAGAGCGCGCCATTTTCCAAGTGGTTCTGAATCATTCTGAATCTGTGTGCTGATTTTTTTAAAAAAGTGCTGGTTGTTTTTATGGCCATGGGCATGATTCGACATATGGAACCAAGCAACGGTGGCATCGTCAGTTTCACAGCCCACGTAAGCCCTGTGCAAAAGGCAGTACCCATTGTGGGGACATCAGATACATTTCTACTTTTTCGATGGGGAATTTGCTCACGCTTTTCTTGTTTCAACTGCTTGGATGACCGCATTTTGAAGACCTGAATTTCTTGTGATGACTTGTGCACAGGCTCCCGTGTTACCCAAGATTTCCGGTTGTACAGAGAAGGTTGCCATCTTATGCCAAACGCACAAGACAGGCAGACAGAGCGTTTTGCTAGGTAGGACAGGAACGGAAAAAGGTCACACGAAGATGCGACTAGATGCGTGATGCTGCAGCATGCGCTTTCAAGCACTGAGCACTGGTTGGTTTTACACTTGATGAGATGCTCCTCGGCCCGAAGCTGTTTTGTTTCACACGTGCCGAAATGCTTATCGCATGATTTTAATAGTCCTACGCAATCATGGCTTCACATGTAGAATGACGTGATTGTTCCAGAGCTGCACAACAGCCAAATGAAACCTTTCACCACTCCACGAAAAAGTCCCAGCGACAAAGGGTTGACTCCCTGCCTTTATGATGGGGGCTCCATGGGAAGTTTAGATGCTTGCGACCAGGAGTCGCCTGGCGGCCACGCGAATCTTTTGCCAGACATGCGACAACAAGAAAGACTCCCCACGTCTCGTTGAACAAAATTCTACTCATTTCTGGACACCTACGAAGACAGTCACATCTCCAACATAGACAATTGACGACATAATTGTTTACACTCCCAAATATAGCTGGGCATGTGGATAGATGGGGAACTGATGGCTAGATCTGTGGAAAACTGACGAAGAACCACCTATAAAATGGTACCGCCCAGTGCCATCCGGTACTGCCCGGAAACTCTGTAGTCGGATGTGCATCCCAGCTGGTAAGTGGTTGATAATCCTTGTATAGCAGGGGTATGTCCCAGTACTCAAACTGGCTTACAATGCTTACAACTTGCACAACTTACAACATTTTGTGATGTCTTGTAGTTATCGATTTATCCCATTTATATCTGGCTTAGAAGCATATTATGATTGTATTTACCATATACACAGCCTATAAATTGGGACATCCCAGGAGCTATGCTGGACACTCTGGAGGCAGCTCTGGAACCACTGGCGCTGAAGACGGGCAAAGTCTTCAGTGGCGAAGTGGTGGCGGTGCTGGCGCCGAGCCATGGCCATGTGCCCCTCTACAGGTGGGGAAAATCACCATCCGGAAGGTTGGGGCAGGTCTTGGAGGGGAAACTGTGATGGATATGAGGGATCTTAAAATAGTTTAAACTATTTTGAATTAGTAATTAAAGGCTTTCAATTGTTGAGTTTTGGAGATGATGGGACATGTTTGGTTCAGGAGTGGTGACTGTTGATCCATGTTGATGCTGTCTTGCATCAACTTGGAGTTGCAAAGTGTCGCGAAACACAGCAAAGACCCAGCTTGCAACGAGGAGTATTTCCATCATTTGCCACACTGTCACAATGATTTTGTGGAATAATTTGCACTGGCCCAAAGTGCCTTCTTACAACCCCTGGCCGTTTTGTGCAAGAGTGCCTTCAAACAACCACTGGCCGTTATGTGCAAGTGCGTTCTTAAAACCAGTCAGCCATGTTTTTCACAGGTGCTTTCTTACATCCACTGGCCGTTTTGTGCAAGAGTGTCTCCTTACAACCACTGGCTGTTTTGTGCAAACGTGCGTTCTTACAACCAGTCGGCCATTTTGTGCAAGAGTGCCTGCTTGTCACTGCCTTTTTTGTGCAAACGTGACTTCTTACAACCACTGGCTGGTTTGTGCACGGGTGCTTCCTTACAACCACCGGCCGGTTTGTGCAAGAGTGCCTTCTGACAACCTCTAGCCGTTTGGTGCAAATGTGAAGTCCTACAACTATTGAAAGTTTGGTGCTAAAGTGCCGTATAGAACCAGTGGCCGTTTTGTGCAAAGGTGGCTTCTTACAACCACTGGCCGTTTTGTGCAAAAGTGCCGGCTTTCAACCGCTGGCCATCTTGTGTTAAAGTGGTTTCTTGCAACCACTGACGGTTTTGTGCCAAAGTCATAGCGTTCGGGATTGGGGTCCGCTAAACGTTTTTCGCACCGATACACCGATACACCGATTGCCGTGCGCGCACCGATACACCGATACACCGATACANTGGGGTCCGCTAAACGTTTTTCGCACCGATACACCGATACACCGATTGCCGTGCGCGCACCGATACACCGATACACCGATACACCGATACACCGATACATCGATACACCGAATGCCGTTTATTTAGGGTTTGGGTTTGCTTAGGGTTTGTTTAGGGTTTGGTTAGGGTTTGTTTAGGGTTGGTTTAGGGTTTGTTTGGGNCGATACACCGAATGCCGTTTATTTAGGGTTTGGGTTTGCTTAGGGTTTGTTTAGGGTTTGGTTAGGGTTTGTTTAGGGTTGGTTTAGGGTTTGTTTGGGGTTGGTTTAGGGTTTATTTAGGGTTGGTTATAAGGCACCGTAAACACAGCGATCGGCGTAATGGCGTATCGATCGGCGTAACGGCGTATCGGCGTATCGGCGTAAACACAGCGATCGGTGTATCGGCGTATCGGCGTATTTACGGTTACGGACCCCAATCCCGAACACGCTGCTTTCCCCGACACCGTCCGACACCGTGGTTCCACCACGAGGTCTCTACAGTCGCGAGCAGTTCGATGCCCTGCCCTTGCAGCCGTCGCCCGAGATGCAACGCTGCGACCTGGCGCAGAGCTGCCTGCAGGTGCCGCGGCGGGGAAGTCGCGGATGTTGATGGCAATATGGAACAAAAGCTGGTTCAAAGTTGGTTCCTAGTCAAGTTTTTTGTTTTGTTTTTAAAGAGGCTATACTTATAGTTAATATTGAACAGCTGGTTACATATGGATTTGCTATTTAAAGCCTACAAGTCATCAAAGGTTCCATGTTGCCATCATTTTGCCCATCATATTCTACCCATCATTTGCATCGCAGCATCCCATCCGCCAGGCGGTGGCCCTGGGCCGTCACCCCCAAGTCTTCCTGGCCTCGGCCATCGATCCCCCTGGCGTTGCCGCGGTGGAAACGGCCATGGAGCAACTGGTGGGGATCAATGCCGTGGCACCTGGGCTCTCACCGAAGGGGGCAAAAAACGGTTAGACTCAGAACATGGGAGGTGGATGGATGTTGAGCAACTTCGGGATAGTTAACATATGGAGGTTTCCATTGGGGTACCCCAATAGCTGGATGGTTTTTCATGGAAAATCCCAATCTAAAATGGATGATTTGGGGGTACCAATATTTTAGGAAACCCCTATATGTTAACATGATTCAGGTGATGGTGAGAGGAATTACGAAGAATGTGATGATGTTTGGGTCTTTCTGTAGCCACATGTTATATCACTCTTAGTATACTCTTAGTAACAACATGATGATCATATCCATCTTTTTTGGGGGGGGGCTACCATGCAGAGAAACCCACATAATATGTACCAGCAGAAACTGGGATCAAGCTGCTCACCTGCTCACCTTGAAGTTGACAAAACATTGGCCACAAGAGTCTACCGCAAGGTGGTGCCCCAGCTATAAGTTGTTCACAAGCTCTAGTGGCATCATAAACTAGTTTGATATATCTACCATAAAGCCAACAGCTATTAGAGTCATGTAGCAACTTAAATATGGGGACCCACCTTGTGGCTGGCCTTGAAGGGTACCTATCTTGCGCAGATGGAAGTGACTGGACTCGCCTCAAGCAGTTTGCTTTGCTGATCATCCAAGTTTGCGATCACGTTTGCAATTTGGATCCAAGCACCCAGGACAATTCGGATTCTGACCCAGAAGTTTGCCCCGTGCTGCTTCCCATTGGCGAAGTACTGGCACGTTTGCCCTTGGAACCACTCCTAGGCCATGGGGATGGGTAAGCTCAGGCTTCCTTGATGATCCTTGCGCATGTTTGTGAATCAAGTCTAGGTGGATTGAAGAAAATGCCCGGAGGTTTCTATTAGTTAAACTCAATTAATGTATATCAATGATGTTTACCTCCTAGTTTGCAGGTATCTTATCTGTTTTAGGCTTGCTTTCTTCGGATGTCTGAAATCGGAACACAACGAAAAAACCAGAGGAGCCCACCCAGGTTTCAAGTCACAATTTCTCCATCCCATGTAGTCTCAATTCACCCCTGCATTTCATGGTGATTTTATGGTCGTTTAATCGGAATTTAGTGGTGATGTTTGTTGGGATATATGCTGGGCTGAAGAGGCCTAGAACGTGGTATATATAGTTTGGTCTGAAAATGGGGCATCCCCAAATCAGACTTGTCTATCATCAATTTGTTGTTTACATTCAACTTGGCGATTTGGTGGTATCCCCTTTTTGGTGGTGCCACCCCGGTTAGAAGTTGGTTTATCACCCCCTATGAACTAGTTCGATAATGTTCGATATAATATATATATATATATACATATATGTGTATAAATATATATATATATTGTATCATAAACCCAACAGCCATTGGTGCTATCCCCTACAGTTTCTGGACAAATCCATGGGAGGTTTCTCTGGAAACACACGTCCCACCAGGCCGTGCTGCGTTGCTCGGATGTATTCTGGGCATCCCGGAGCAATCGGCCGCACTTCTGGTCGCAGCTGGTGGCAGGACACCGAAAAAAGCAACGCAGACGGGGCTTGTTTCAGGTTTTTGTATAATGTGGGTAAAACAATAATAAACCACCCATTTGGGAAGGGTTTACACCACCCATTTATGGTGATTTGTGGGATGGTTTATTATTGTTTTACCTACATTATGCAAATTTTATGAAATTGTTCTCCGAAATTGGATGATTTGAATTTGATGATACATTGTCGATACATTTTGATAGCATATTGAACATGATCAAAGGTGCCACCTTGGGTCTTAGAATTTTCTGCTTGGATTTTCCATCATAAACCAACCATAACTTGGGGATCGGATCCCCCATTTATGGACCCCTCCATTTATGTTTGTTGGTTTATAAACCCCATTGACTATATATATATATATATATCTATCTATCTATCGACCATAAACCATAGATATAGGTGTAGACCCATTTATGGAAACAAAATATGAAGGTTTCCAAAGTCATGAGGTGTTTTTTCCTTAGTTCTCATCCATGGATTTGTCCCAGGTCCCAACCAGCTCTTGGGGATCACCGCTCCGCCAACCTCAGGACGCCCTTCCTGGGCACCCGGCGTGACTTGGCCGAGGCCCAGCGCGCCTTCTGCGCCTGGTCGGACCCGCTGGCCGCGGCCAAGGCGCTGCTGCAGTGGGAGAAGTTGACCTCCGACCCGGCGGTGGCCTGGCCCACTGGGGACTGCATAGATGGGCCATGGAGGTTCGTTTGAGTTGGTTTGTATATAAAATCTATCAATAGATTATAATTGGGATGTAATTGTAAATGGAATATAATTGGATATATAATTGGGATGTAATGGTTTTGGAGCTAGTTACTCACCACTTAGCTAATCCCATGGCCCATCTAAGTGTGGGGCTGGGTGGGTGGGTGGAGAAAAAAAATATGGGGAATCTGATAGGAAAGCCATGTTGAGAGTCTTGCAGAAATTCATCCAACCTGAACATGGCGGATGATTTGGATATTGGATGATATTGGTAATCTGGCCATTTTGGGGTTTGTTACATGTACTGGGTTTCCGGAGTGTGGATGTTGATATGGGATTCTCATGGGACAATTGTTATATAGTACTCAGGGATCCAACTGTTTGCTACAAAGCACCCCAAACACTGCCTCAGAAGGTACTTGGATCCATCAGGAATTTATTGTAGCTGGACGTTGGAGCAAGTCCCATGTACAGACAAAAGAGCGCTATTGTACTCAATATGAATTGATGTTTCTTTGTTGGGCCGGTTTGACAATGGTTGTGCGATTTGAATCGCTTGGATATTAGGGGGAGATCAATGGTCTGTTGGACGTCAAGAGCTTCACTTGCCAAGGCGGCCAACCAATGGGCGGAAGAGAAGCACTTGAGCACGGCCAGATTGGCCAACCTGTCGCGAGACAAAGCTTTCTTGCTGCGGGAGCGATGCGGCATTCGCATGGGGGGCTGAAGTCAAAATGTCACTGGGTTAGATGTTCACCCTTAGTTGTGACAGGTCAAGTTGGTTGGATGACACGATACATTACTTCAGAAACCATTTTTACACGCAAAGAAATTCCTTTAAAGTCCATCTATTTGAAACAAGACTTTCCACTGGAAAAGTTCCCATCTCCATGGTTTTCGTTTTAGGCACCCCTGGGGAGACCCCCTGGTAGGACATGAAGCGCGCCGGTCTCCTCCGCAACACCGGCGTGTCCGGTGCCACGGTGGGTGTCACGGCCGATGCGCTGGAGACCACGGATGCCAGTGCTGAGGTGCTGGAGACCAGGCGAGATGCGGTGTCAGTGCAGAAAACATCATGAAATGTAATGCACTGTATAATATGTATATTGTATATACATAATATTATATATATAACTATGGAATTAAATGACAATATATCGAACTATATGGAAACTCATGGAAATACATGGAATATTTAGCCAATCAAAATGAAACTAGAATATACCTGTGGCATGACTGTTCAAGCAAAATACGGTTACGCAATCGTATTTAACCATGTTTAACCAACCAATATAATATATATAATTATATATATATATATATACATACACATACAAATATATGGAACATGGATGAATATCGGAATACATCTACTGACATAATGATGGTGATGAAACATGTTTTTTCTCTGCAGGCTCATTGAAGCAATCTAATCCCCAAATGACGGGAATGAGTAAGGTTCTTGGTGTTGTGTTTCTTGAAATTATCTATTTCCCATCGTTTGCCAGTGTCTAAAGCCCGGTCACCCGATTCAAACAGAGGTGATTGGACTGTTTCTTAAGCCACATTTTATGGCACTAGGACATCAAAACTTATGTAACATGGCATGAAGAGCACTTAGGTCACCTCTTTGGAAACTTGTTGACTTGTTGGCTGCGCCATGCCATTTGGATGGTTCTCTAACGAAACATTCCTGACTGTGGGGCTCCATTGTTTTTTCGACGCAGCGCAGGGGCGAATTTGAGGAGTCGCTGTTGGAAGTGGAACAAGAGGAGGATTCGCCTGAAAGCTACTGGATGGAATTAATGCGGTAGGGCCCCGGTTCGTCAGTGATGTTGCCGTTGTTTCCGCTGAGATTTTCACCAGAGGGTTTATAGTTTATGGTACGTAGACGGTACGCAGACTACAGTTGATGAATTCCACTATAGTTGGGATAGTTGGGGTTAACTACGAAAATTCATCAACTAGGGTTAACTATGAATGGACTATAGATGGGGTTTACTATTAATGGACTAACGAAGATTTACTAACAAAGCTGGAGGGTCCCACCTTGTAGATGTGCTAAAAACCCTACCAGTTTTGGTGTGGGAAACATAGTTTGGCCGAGAAACAACCAGGGTAAGCAAAATAGGTCGGAGATTTGACAATAAGTTGAGATGGCTGGGGAAACTGTAACGATGTTCTCAATATGTTTGTGTCATTTTTTTTCCGACAAATGCATTATTGCATATTGCTGAACTTATGTTTGCTTACTTGATTTTGATCGGAGCATCCTAGACCGCATGTGAACTACCAGCATGTGAAATATCCACTCAGATTGTGGGTTTTTAAAGGTTGATTGGTCATGATTGGTCTACCTCCATGAAGAATGGGAGTTGATACCCATGGCCCATGCAGTGAGAGCATCAAAAAGGACAAGGAAGTGTTTGGATGGTGGTTTCAGATGGTCTTCAATAGCACCCACCAGAGAAACACTCATCGGATTTTCCAACATCCCAGAATTGATTGAAGCATGTTGAAAATCTACGGCAAGTCACCATACTTGAGAGTGAAACTCCACGTTTCTGCAACATCTTCCCCTTGACCCAATCCATTGAAACTCCCATGCTTTTGATTATGTGTGATAGTTAAATGCAATGTCTCCACAATTTTGGATCCTTGAATCATCTTGAATCCCATTCCCATGGTAGACAATCGCCAGCCCAGCTTCTGTTTAGATTCCAGGCTTGATCGAGGACGCAGAAAATGACAGCGATGCGCTGTTGGCCACTGTCTTGTGCAGCGCATACCCTGGGAACGTGGCCATGCGCTCCAAAGAGAACAAGAGGAGCTTTAAGTTGCTGGTTCGGTTGGGTGCAAGGCTAGTGCTTTCATATATAGATTTATAATGATTTATAGATACATATGTTTAAAACATGAATTATACAGATAGCAAACATTGATGAAGGGATAGGGGTCTCAGATTCACCTAGTAGTGATTATCTAGGACTATACCAAAAAAACGTGTCATTTCTTTTAGACTGATTAAATCATCACCATGGGAATCCCACCATCAACCAACAAAGGTATAGCGGAATGGGAATGACAGAAGATATACGGTCCCTCCATACTCGTATATCAACGGAATAATATGGTTACTAGTGATTCATTCCAATCATGCAATATGGAATAAGTTTTATGAATCATGACATGATTGTTCCAATTTACATCAATTTACCCATAATATGGTCAACATTGGTCAACCATGGTAGATGCAGCAATAAATCCCCAAATTGTACCTACACCAAAGTCTCTGAGTCTCACCTTGGCCCTGGGGTCAAGTATCCACCGTTTTGGATCCAATCAATGGATTGGTTGAAGGGAACATCTGCAGGAAACCATGGATTTTCATGGATTTGTTCCGTGAAAATATATATATATATATTGAAATATAGAGGTTTCCTGTCAAATGTGCCTTCAACCAATCCATTGAAACAAAAATCAGAAACAACAAACCATCCATCCCTGTCCATCCTCATCCATCGACGACCCGAGGCTCAGCAGCTTCGCTGAAGCCAACATGTCGCCTGCCTCCGTCAACGCGGACGCACACGAAACGCACCCCTGGTGGTTGTACTGCGATGCGGCCTCCACACATCGAACCTACATGCGCCTGGGCATGTGAGCAGTCGAGTAGTGCTAAACCCCACCTGAGTGGGACTGAAATAAACAAAGGGGGGGCACTTGAGCTGTTAACATTACCCTCCAGTAATCAAACGTGGCAATTGGAAATCCCCTATACATGGAGGTTTTGATGGGAAAATCACCTATAAATGTTGGGTTTTCCATTGCCAAGTTTGATTACCAGAGGATATTGTTTTTTGTTTGTGCTGGAGCACTTGAGCAGCGACTCCAAACAACTGATCCGAAAGAAAACATGGCTGAGGCACAGCACCACGTTGGTCCACGATTGGCAAATCGCCCTCTTTGGCGGTTTACGTTCCAAGACATCCCAGGATGCTCGGCACCATGTGGAGATCCCAGGAGCTGTGAACTCGAAAATGTTCCAAGGATGGATTACAACAAATAGTTGTATCTAAGAAAAAAACACTATCATTAAACATGTTGTATATACAATATATAATATACCGTGTACATAGCTATTCTATATTACATACATACATAAGCACATATACATATATATATATATATATTAATATATGTATAAAATCCGCGACAAAATTTTGTCACGGAATGAACCATTTAAACCAAGCTAATTCGAGTTTGCGCGGTTCCAAAAGCAGGGACGAGGCAATATGCACATACATTGTTTTCACAAGACCAGCCGCCCAACATACCCATCAGTCTTGTTCTTCCCCTTTTTTCCATATCTTCGCCAACCCAAAAAGATCCCATCTCCAAATTCGCCTTCGTGTCAAGGATCAGAAGATGCACACCTGCATGACCTTGGACCATTGGCTCCAGGTGGGTGGCGTCCTCCGTCGCAGCAACACGCTGCTCTTGCAGCTGCGCGAGCAGGTGACGGCGGCCATCGCCTGGAAGGCCTTGGAGGTGCCGGCCGGAGGGCGCCACGGAAATCCATGAAACGCCTTGGTGAAAGATGGTGAGAAGGGTGGAAAACCATGGGGTTGAAGATGGTTGAAATTGGATTGAACATGGTTGAACAGTCACAGAATTGGAGCAAATCAGGATTTCATCAATCAGTAATGATCAACAAATTGGAGAAAATTGGGGATACCTTCCCTGACCAACCCAGCCCCATGCTGTCGAGTAGGGCAGTCATCCCAGATTTTTTTCAAAATTTAGCTGGCGTTGTCATAATTTGCCCAGGTCAACAACAGAAAATGTCTGACGTTTTGGATGATTTATGTCTTGCAAAAGATGCATATTTGACCAGCGAGAAAATGGAATTGAAGCAGCAGAAGGCAGAGATTTAAGCAGCCAAACCTGGGGATTGGATACAAATTAAGAAACGTATGAGTAGTTTAATTGATGTAAGATACTACCAATATTCAATGATACTATTTGATATAACAATGCAGATATAGTAATGCATATGAAAGATAAATAGAATATACATCTATCATTGTACTATTAATAACCATTGAATTCTACAGTAATGAATCTTACACCGTGGCTGCTCCACAGCTCCAAGGCCCTGGAAGGCGGCGCTTCCGGAAGCGTGGCGCACGAGGCGCAACAGGTGGCGGAGACGCTGCGACAGTGGCTGCGGGTGTTGACCCGGACGCCGCAGAACACGGAGGATCAGGTGCAGGACAGTAAGGGTATACGGGTTGAGGGTGGCAGAGGGTTGAGGGGCTTTGAGAGATGGGTATTTCTATGGTAGGAGACAGGGACATATCATTGTATATGAAATGTTTATACTTACATATGTATAATGTATAATATCTATGATAAATTAATAATGTGTATATATATATAATTTATAGCATATTGTATAAATTATGTTATAGTATCTGATGGAATTGAGACAAGGGGTCGGTGGCATGATATTGGCATGATATGATTTGGTTAATTTGTGTGTTTCTGAGCTGGTGACAGCTGGTGTTCGTCATGTCCTTTTTGTCTTTACTAATGGTTGTTATTGATGGCTGTTACTAAACTTAATGTCACTAGATGGAATTGAGTGAATGTTTGTGATATGATTATTTCTTAGGTATATATATATATATAGTTTCTCTCAGAGATGTTGTATGCAGCGGTTGGGCAGATAGGTATAACTCTGTTTTCATGTGCAATCTGAAGATCCATGCTCAGGGACCAAATGAACCGGTCAGCAATGAAACTAGGTAGTTCTTCAAGTAGGCACTATCTTAGATGCTCAACAAATGCTGTCAGAACCGAGTCTAATCAACCCAACAAAGACCAGAACCACTGCCACGTGCCGACGGCAGCAGCTATTGCAAGTTTGTCAGGACGAAAGTCGTCTCGTCTTTGAGGATGACGTAGAAGAACCAGAGGAGATGGAAGAAGAACCAGAAGAGCTCGAAGATGAGGACCCAGTTCCACTAATAAGTTGATTTTATAACCCTAGTTGTCGGGATTGTATCCCAACTTATGAAGGCTAAATTCCCATAGTTATATCCATTTGTTCACCCCAACTGCACCTGCAAGCAACGTCAACTAGCACCGAATATCAACCTGCACACGTTTTAATCTCTGGTCTTCTCTTGAAAAGTCTACCATGTTTTTCGTTTTTCCATGGTGTATGGGGTAAATTCCGGAGTCCGGACTCCCTGGAACAGGAGCTGGTGGAAGATCTCTCCAAGTTGACAGTGGCACAGCTGAAAGATCTGCTGAAGGAGAAGGGTCTCAAGGTGCGGGTTGCGTTGCCGCTGTCCATGTTGCTGCACCGTCGGATGGTGATATCATGGGTGTATAGTGATTGATGATTAATGTTGGAAAAGCAACAATAGACCATCCCCAAAATCGCCTTAATTGGGTGCTGTAAAGCATCAAAATATGGGTAGCTTATTATTGCTTTGCTTACATGTCTTACATTAGTCATCATATTAAAATCTATATATCTACTTATGGGGAATTTAGTGGTATATATAACTGATATATATATATATAGCCATGATTAGCAGGGACTGTCAAAATGTGTGATATCATGGTGATAAAATGGGGAAAAATATGATAAACTACCAGTTTATGGGGTATTCCCACAAACCATCATAATAGGGATACATGGTGATCAACCAGTAATCCCTTTCCCAGTTCATATTAAACACCACTCAGAAACCATGGCTTGATAGGGATGAAATATCATGAAATCACATATGACTGAGACCATTTATATTATATAGGGGGTGATAAATATTAGGGGAACGGGATGATAGTGGGATAATTTCCGATTCTATGATATTCTATATTATTTATGTGAACATCAGTTACAAAAAAAAAGAATTGTTTATGTGTTTTTGGAAAAGGGGATTATGTAGGGCTATGTTGAACATAGATTTAGCAGATGTTTGTGGTAGTCTAAGTTTGACATGAAACATTATGTATGAAAATATGGGGTCTTAACCAGACGTAAGCACCAAAACTATCCAAAACTGTGCTGTAATTGTGATATAAAGGGGATATTACAAGACAGTATACTGTTTAAGTCCATATTTGACATTTACAACTACCATATATAATTTGAGTATGTATATCTATGGTGAAAGAAACCATCCCAATCAAAAAATCACCCAATGTTGACCCAGATTCGTGTCAAAAATTCGTTCAGGTTAGTTGGTTGATAGAGGAACACTCCTTCCATGGGATTTGATCATGTTTTGAGGATGATGTGAAGGCAGATTGCATTGTTTGCGATAATTCCCAAGGGATTGAAGGACACCACATCTATATATATATATATACATATGCATATATATATATATATGCAATTGTTCATACAATGTTCAATACTGTGGATGGTTGCGAAATCCATAGAAATCAAACACCAGATTCGTAGATGGTTTATCCCATTACAAACACTGGGAACTATGTATCATTCCCAAGATAGTTTATCCCATCATATATAGTTATAGATGGTTTATCCCATCCTATGCACCAGTTGGTAGATGATTGACCCCATTTTAATCCCATTAAAAAACACTGGGAAGTGTGGAATCCACAGTGTGGAAATATAGCTATCCAATGATTATCCCACTATAGATGAATATAGTATGAACTATATGAACTATCGATGGTTTATAGTGCTTCATCTATAGTTCGTACTATATTCATTATGGGATAGTTCATACTATATATTGATAAAACAGGGTTTTTGAATGAACAGAATATACCAAAACTAAATATTGATGGATCTCTAAAGATTATCATCCCAGTGAAGAGAAAACATGAGAAAATCATATTTTTTTGAGCTCCAGTGAAGCCAGAAAATCCCAAACATCAAACCATTGATAGATCTCTAAAGATTGTTGATCCATCAATACCAGATATTGATAGATCTATCAAATTGTCGAAAGATGTCTGATTCATTAGATGGATTTTAGGGGAACATGGACAGGTCAGTGGACGGAAAAGCGAGCTCGTGAGCCGCCTGAGTGATGACTAGGAAATGGGGAGACCCTGTGCAGGGGGATACCCTGAGATCCTGGGGTCCAACAATAAAAGATATGGAACACTCTGGGAAAACCAATGATCTTGCCTGGGAACATGATCTACAAAATTGGTGGATGTTCCATTTCAATCTGAATTTATTGCAACTGGGATAGAAACGGATACACTGCACACATAGATGACTAGACATTTGTTGATATGTATGATGCACGTTGCAACTACAAATACGAATGATGACGATCATCATCACACAGACTGATGATTCTTCAGTGTTTCTGGCACTGATTTTAGGGGCCATTGATGACAGGGTTGGATGAGGCAATGTGGATTTGTTTGAACATGTGGTATACCAACACTTTCCAATGGATTCGATTGCGGTGTAATCTAATTAGACATTTGAGGTACAGTACGCCCCATATTTGGAAAGACCCATGTGTTGGGCGATTGTGGAACTCCCTGCCGACTCAAAAGTGGCTTGTTTAGTCACCTTTGACGACTTAGCCGGTGCCCCGGGTCAGGGGCCAAAGGGGTAAAATTTGCCCAAAGATTCAGGAACCGAGAAAAGGGTGCGATGCCGTTGGGGTGTGTCGAGAAATTGTGGATTTACCAAATTGATACACGGAACATCACGATGAAACAGGGGGTTTTAGGAAGTCCCATTTTCAAGCAACACCATTGGATACTCGCTGCTAGGATGAGATTCCGAAAATGGTGACTTCCTTTTGTTCCAGCAGATCCACAATTAGAAAAGTAGAACTTAAGCATATTTCATCTAATATGTGTACAGGATATGGTTCAGTCAGACACTTTGGGAAATCACACTTTGGTACTTGGCGTGCTTCCAAGTCAACAGTCCCATTCCACTTGGGGATTGAAGACAATCTGGCAAAACCAGGGCAGGGTTCGCCCTGAACAGATCCGATGAGGAATGTTGGATGATAGAATGCTTTGTTTCTGAAATCACTGATATTTTCGCCACTGCCCACATTCAACCTGTTTATACGATCACATTTTGGTGCCAGTTTTATAGATGTTTTTAGTCATGTCAATGTCTGATATTTCCTCAACTTCAATGACATTTGTTTCGCACCTGCGCTGAGATTTGGAGAGAAATCTGCAGGAAACG
The DNA here is from genome assembly GCA_003297045.1 of Symbiodinium sp. clade C Y103. Lineage (NCBI taxonomy): Eukaryota > Dinophyceae > Suessiales > Symbiodiniaceae > Cladocopium > Cladocopium sp. clade C. The sequence goes on along the minus strand of BGPT01002145.1, from coordinate 49,524 downwards.
CCCACATTTGTATTATTGAGAAACACATGAATGCCTTCAATAGATGATTTAGAAACCAATTAATTACTTGTTTCATATGATTTCCAGATGTTTTCCTGTAGCCATCCTCTCTGAAGCTACCCTTAATCATCGGGCCAGGAATTGAGACTGGAGGACATCACCTTCACTCCTGCACAGCTCAGAGAGGCGTAAAGACTATGAACCCATCATGGCTTATCCACCGTGAAGGGGAAAGCTATTTCTTGGGATTTCTTGGGAATATGGGTGTATCTGCAAGAAATTACCCCATTGTTTGCAATTGTAATGGGAACATTGATGATAGCCAATTAGGTTTTGGGGCACCCTACTTTCAGGCACATCCATATGTCATACTTTTAGTTAGGCCCACGTAAGAGAACCCACGTTGATGAGTTGGAAGAAATCAGAGGTTTCTCCTGGTCATCGTATTGTTAGTAAATCCCTCAAATTTCATGGGAAAGAAAACCCATCGTTCCATTCCTGCGGGTTGGAGCACGGAGTGGCCGGCTCCCAGAGCTAGTGGGGCTTCTCTCTATCTGGCAATCTAAGATCATCGAAAACGGTTTGAAAGAGTTTTGGCCATGAATGGACAAGCTGGAAACTGAAACTTCACCATTCAGTTATGTTTATAGATGATTTTCATTGATTTTCCCATTAAAAGCTTTATTCCTTGGGGATTTTCCAGGCAGATTAGATGGATCCAGAGGACAATGCAGATGCTGCACAGCTCCTCGGCGCTCCTAGCCTGACGCCGCGAGGCTCGCACCCGTGTGGCGGTGCTGCATGTGGGCGGTGCCACCTTAAGCAGTGCCTTGTGCCTTGCCGTCGAGTTGCCACGCCTCGTGGGTGGGGCGACTGTGGCTTTGATACGGTTTGGATGGTTGCGAAATCCTGCACCAGTTGGTAACCAGTAGGTGACCATAATACATTGTAAATAATGGGATTGGGATAAGCATGGATAAGCCATCTACCAATTCTTCCAGGATTTCGCAACCATCTACAGTCTGGTGTGGTACCTAACCAATTCCACCAGATTCTCATGGGTTTTTTGCTATGAATTTGGCAATAAATTATCATAGATTGGGGTACAGCGATGGATGGCCTATTTTCAGACATGCCCAGCTTTGATGTGCTTGGTCGATCTCAAATAGGTACGCAAAAAATGAAGAGATTCAATGCCAAGTGTTGCCTAGACAGTTTGAGAAAAGAGTGGATAGAGTGGATATGGTTAAGTTGTATGGTTTCTTCCGTTTATAGTCGATGTTCCCATTAGCACCTCCACTTAGTTCAGGGATTTCCCAGCGGCCTTTCGATCCCAGGTCCACGGCGGGGAGCAGCGCCTTTCTACTGCTGTGTACTTTGACCATCTTTGTCAAGGTCTGGTCTGGGTCTGAGGATATGTTTGACTCGTTTGACCAATTAAAATATGTGTTTTTGTTTAATGATTTTTACAGGATGTTAGTCAAATGGAGATTTTTTCAACAAGAAAGATCAGAATTTTCTTTAACCCTCAGGAATTGATCACCAAAAGGATCGTTTCCAAAGGTATGTTGGGGATTGACCAACAATCAACGGTAAAACAACATTGGGAACTGCCCAAAACTGTTTTCTCAGCGCATTGGGATTCAACTTTCGAACTTGGGATATCACTTAGATCACCACCGGATATCATTGGGATATTCTGAGGAGATTCCCGGATATAGATGGCAAACAATATAACATTTGGATACATTTGGGTGTGTCTGAAAATGGTGGTCACCCGAAGTTATGCCATTTCAATACTAAGAAAACACATGATAAAATTATCACATTTTTTGTGGCGGAGGGGGAGGGCGGGGGTCACCCTGATTTTAGTAACCACAAATGGTGAGATGTTTACAAACGCTTCGGATATTTGACCAGCACAAATACATGTTCAACCCACGAAACGGGGGGGCAATTGGTGTAGTTGGTTGATTGAGGGATTGAGATATTTTGATTTAATCCCTCAATCCCTCACAAATAGGATAAATCGGTAAATAACTGATCTAGTTTATATATATCCAATATATCGATTAACAATCGGTTCGCGACAAACTACCAATCAACCAACGACAGTAGATTGGGATTTAGTGAATCAACCAAGGATTTTTTTTGGTCGTGGGCTGGCCGACTTCACCAGAACTGATGACTGGAATTGATGGGGGGTTTCCTTTGATTCATGGTTTATTGACAGTTTAATGGGCGTTAGTGGGCTTTAACCATAAATTTGAAATAGATTATAAATTATGGGCTTATGAACATTTGCTGATTTGATCAGGAACAACTGTTGACAGTTCTACAAATAAGCAATGGTTAAAATTACTACAAACAAATGTCTTCTGCCGTTCAATGAAAACTAACCTTTTGAAATACGTACGGGGAGCCCATGTGTGTCCGCAGAGACCGATACCGAACCAGTACAGTAGAATAAGGACAGCACCATTTCTGACGACATGTTCCCTGAAGCTCCAGAAACGCACCGCCGCCACTACATGGCCAAGATGACTTAGCCCAAACCATTACCACAGCCTGTGGCGTGAACTACTACGCCGGAGTATTGAAGGCTTCGAGCAGTCGAAAAGGGCCCGTGAGGCCATGGGAGATCATGGGAGTTCTCCCAGCCGCGCGGCCAGTCGGAGTCACTACACAGTCGGTCAAAGGGCTGAATTCGCCATTGCTTTGACCAAGACTGTGAAGGAGAATCTGGATAGCATGAGGGCCAGGGTGTTATCCAGGGTGGATGTTTTGATGGGGCTCCCACAGAGAGGATGCAGGGAAGGCTGTTTTGGAATCGGAAGGTCCAAAACAGGAGAAGAGCCTGATGTTTTGAGGTTTTGACTCATAAGTGAAGGGTTAACATCAGTTAACCATCTACAATTGGGGGTCATTTGTGTTCCAGGTAGGATATAAGAAACCATAATTAATTAATTATAGTCGTAAAGATATCACCAAAGCAATATATAGACAATGAAATGCTGCAATACTTTGTGCTACAACTACCATACAACTGTAATGACAGATTAATTGTCAAACAATGATAAGATAATGATAATGGTCAAACATATATTTGATAATTTGACAATTGCAGATAGTTAATATGTTTGATATATAACTGAATTGCCACTATTGTAACAAACGATAGGAAAAGTAAGCCAAACCTAATGATAGTAACAGTATGTACCGTAATAATAACACTTCCAGTATATTATATTATATTATATTATATTGTAGTAAGCATAATGTAATACTACAATAGTAGTGATAGTAACTATTACACTTCCTTATACACTTAATGCTCAATACACCTTATATTTATATAACAGTAAACAACTCGAATGGGTATGAGTCAAAATTGACTACCCCAATACTGAGATGGTTAATACTAAACATATTTGAAAAAAAATGGACTAAAATCTGTGGTCCCCTGGGTCTGAAATTTCACCCATTCCCTATACCAAGCGCTACTCATCCCTTCCTCGGCCAGCTTGGCGGTGTGGTGGTGGCCGTGACAGTCTTGTCCATCCTTGGTGCCATCGTCACGCTGCCCGCAGCATTGATGCTGGTGCCAACCCCCTGCGCTGAGGAACAGGAAAGGAATGTGTGTTTTGTTCCGGCTTGGTATATACAGTATAATTATGTGTATATATATATAATTATATAGGTAGCAATGCGGAAAAAGATAGAAAAGTGAAGACCTACTTACAGCATGATACATTCAATTATACTTCTATATCCGTTTGGGGAGTACCATATACATATGAATATAAATGTGTAATGTGCTTACATATGATTTGATACGACATGACATGGTACGATATGATAAGATGTAGATGTGTTGTATACATGTATATTAATTTGATATATGTACTACAGTGCTTTAATTTATGGAAGTATATACCCACACAAGTGTATACGGATACGTTCTACATTTGCATTTGGCATTGACTAGCCAATCCTTGACCTTGCTGTTGGTGAAGTGGGCTTCCAAGATGTACAGGGAGTGATTGTGATCAGAGTTTTCACTGAAAGACAAAAAACCCTCCTGTAAACGTTTACATAGATGTGGAAAAACCCACCATTTGTAGATCATGTTTCTATGGAAAACATGGGTTTTCCGCATTTATGTATGTTTACCCCAGGCAACCGACATTGTGAAAATGATGATTCATATAATGGGAGTTCATGGCATGTAATGGGATGTAGTGGTATATTAACACTGGTATGGGGTAACTACCCCCAGTAAACAAAGAACTATCTATGGAATTTGAAATCCATATTATTTTCCCGTTCAAGACAGATCTACTTTTATGGTGAATTTTCCATACCTATCTCAGTTTACTGGAGGGCAAATGTGTGAAAAGCTTCCTCAAACCAGACTTTAATTCTCAACAACTCGCATGGGTACGTTTTTAAACTTTCTTGAAATGGACCGACCACTGACTTTCCACATGTCGTTTTTTGGAACGGGATCATGTTGAAGACTCGGGGTGTGGGAACTGTGTGGATCTATGAAAAGCCGAAGTGGAAAGGTTCCTTACACTCGATCCATTTGCGCAGCTTTTGCCACCGAAGCTCAAGCCTTGCCCAGCAAGGAAGAGCTGCTTTCTGTAGGCCTATCAACAACATGTTTGCCGTACACGTTCCATGCTGGCAACTGGAACAAGATGGTCGGGTCCAACCAGAAACCCATCACGTGACACATTGAAGTGACCATATCAAGTGGGAATAGAGGCCCGCTCTTGCGTCATCCGAGGGTGGGTGCCCCGCCATACATGGGTGGACTGGTGGAGATCTCTTAAAGCAACCAACCAAAATAAATGAACTATGTGGATTATGTGGCAGATGTGCAGTAAATCTGGCTTTGAATCGAAAATCAATACGGTTTGCCATGAAGAGAAAATTATGTCAAATGCACGAAGTTTTGATTTGGAATGGTTCAGAAAAGATGTTTGAAATGATCCAGACATGTGAAAAAAAATACGGCACCAGGCCATACCCTCAATCAACGCAGCCTTGAAGCCATGGCGACTTTGGCACCGCGTTGACGCACCGGCACCGCCTCAGTGATGGATGGAGCTTGGAGTTGTGGCTCATCCAATCAACAGACGGGTCCACCTTAGACCTTCATTTAACACACTAACAATGGGTGTTTACCTCCAAACGTTTGCTGTTTTTACATTATCTTGAGTCTTAAGAGTACTTTCAGGGTTAAGTCACAGTCCAATAATGATCACAGATGGGTGCCCAAAAAAAACAAAGGACGATAAGTAGTTTATTGTTTATTATTATTTTGGTAAAAAAAAAAAAAAAACAGTGCAGAACATGATGAATTGATGTGCCAAGAATTCCGGCTCATGCAATTTCATGTGGACAAAAAATGATGATAAACCAAAAGGTTCTGGCGGGGTACCCTGTTTTTGGACACACCCAGACGAAGGAGCAATCGTCGTCAAGATCATGTTTTTTTTTTCGAGTTTTTTAATCGATGCCCATGACGTCTATGTGCCTAAAGTTTTGTTTTTGAGTATGATGAACAAAACATGAACTGAGGGAAGATACAAACAAGAGGTCTCCAAGAATCGCAGGCACAGACCTTTTTTGTTGCAAAGAAAAAGCTCTCACTCAATTTGTCAGCACTATTGCACTATCCTGCAGTAGTTACCGGCTATTTGGATACTGCTTACAATATGATTACGTCGGATCGCCAGAGTTGGTACCGTGTATATATTATATGTATGCACATGTTCTATTATGACTATATATATATATATTACGCTATAGACATGCATATTCGGAAAAGTGGAGCATGGCAGCCTTCAACGTGCGGATATGTTGGTTCATGTTGGTTCGGTATATATACGTTGGTATCATATATCCGAACCACTGATCCTGGTCTTCGTGTGGTCACAAAGCGATGCTTGGATTTTTGTGAAAATCCACGTGTTTTGTGAAAAAGCAATTACAAGTGTTCTTTGGAAAGATATATTGTTGGGTGGCAAAACATCACGATGTTTGTGGGTCAAAAGCCATAGTCGATTTCACATCAATCACTGCATAATTGATACTAATTGTATAATTGAGTACAAGCTCATATCATAGCAGTTTGTTACAGTTTGTTGGCAATTTTCTTCGGTCCTGATTAAAACCTCCTGGATTTCCATGTCTCCCCAACCATCCATAGGTGATCGATGTACCTTGATCAACGACTTTGCCACCACCACCTGCATCGCCTGTGGCTGCCCCCGTGGATACAACGGGGCTGGAACGACCGCGACGGCCGGAAAGGCCGTGGCGTCGGAGAGCTTTGCGGCGGAATGTCAGGAGGTGGTGGAGCATCTTGGCTGGTCACGGGGGGTTGGTCCTGGGTTTTTCTTACTGGTGCTTAGTAGGGAATGGGGGTTGCTGGGATGATTATTAACGGTTATTTTAGATCAGCAACCCCCATTCCCTACTGAGCACCAGTAAGAGGAGTTTGAGGATTTTTTTTGGTCGGACTTCCGGCTTGCGGTTTGTGTTCCGGAGTCGATTTATTTTCGGACAGTTGTTTACTATTGTTCACTGTAATTCTGCTGAGCTATAAGGATGTGCAAGTTGCAAGATTGCAAAACTGGGAGATTGTTCATGCTGAAATTTCCAGTTTGCCCGGGTGGTGTTCCCTTAGATGAAATAAATACATATTTGATCATATTTGCTCTGCATGATATTCCGGGGGTTCAAGGTTGAAGTATGAACTACAGCTGGGTTGATGTACTACAAGAAACCTCATGTTTATGCATCACGTTTGCCATGTTGCCATCCCAGCTTTGATTGGGACAACTGAGGCAGATTTGGAACTTGGCTTCCCTCAAGGCGGAGCCGTGATCCTGGGGTATTGTCCACGGTTTCCGGGTTTCCTCTGGATTTTCCCTCAAACCAAGGCAGTATTCAAAGGGTCCACCAACATGTTCTACGGGAAACCCTGTTAGGATGTTTATTTATTTAAGTTTCCCAAACATGACGAAAACCGATGCGGATGCGCAGATGGGCCTTGCGAAAGACTACGTAAGGAACCCTTAGCAGTTGGTAGTAGGAAAGCCAGCAAGTGAAGCTGTTGGGATACACTAAAAATATGGCTCGAAATCTCCAAGGATGGTTCTGTTTGAATTGTAAGGAACATGGTCAAGACTTTTTCAGGACAAGCCGAACTTCGAACCAAACAAAGGGCCGGTTCGCAAGACTCTTAGAAAGTCAGGCGCTGCTGTCGTTGGTCGGCAACGTTCTTGAGCATCCAGGTGGGGCTGGCTTGGGACGTCCCACTCAGTACCCTCTGGTAAACTGTTACAGTTTTAGCGACATGGAAAATCATCATTAATTGGTAAATGAAATCAACCGCATAAATGGCCATGTTACACATGTTCAATAGCCATCTTAAATTACCGGAGAGTATAGATATGTATAGACTGATATGTATTAACCCTAGAAAATAGCATGAAATAACCAAGTTATGCGATATACCCCAAGCATATCTGGCGGTTTACTGACTCACTGAGATGCACTCCCAAGATCGAATGGACGAACACTTGTCGTGTACAGAATGGAAAAAAACAACAGCATTTCATAAAAATCCCAGTTTGGGAAAATGTGGAAAAAACTCTTAAATCAGAGTACTATGTTATTATATTGGACCCTCCATTTCATAAAAAGGAGGGCCCCAATGCTGTAATGATGCATTTTCTCGACCCCACGGTGTCCAATGCCCAACTGAAAAATGGTTACCATAATAATAAAGGTTGGAAGGTTGGATGGAGAAACGCTAAGATTTCATCTCCCAAGTGCAGCTCAAATTTTCGATCCATCCCACGAAATGCATGGGTTATAGCAACCCGCAAAAAATATCTAGTAGAATCCAACTGTAAAAACATGCAAAAGCTGTGATACATTGAAATTATTGCTCTTTTTTTGGGGGTGTTGCTATAATACTCTACTAACAGTGAGCAACCATGTTGTAGTTACTTAGATTGACAACCCTCTATTCTGAGCCATAGCCAGATCCGATGGGCTCACTCCTTTTCCCACGGGGTTACGTTATATAGTAACTTAGTAGAGGGGTTTCCTCCATGCAAGATTTAGTATATATTGTATGTATACACGCAGACATAGCCTGTCATTGTATCTACAAATATATGTGAACCGGTGTGCTATATTCTAGAGCAGCGCTCCTAAAATATCATTCTGGATTACTGCACTTGTAATGTTTATATGACCGAAGGAATAATGGGATCGAATTATGACTGATTGTGCAAAACCAGGCAGTATAGTCGGATTGTACCCATAAGCGTCACTATAAATCACCGTAAAAAACCATTCACCATCATTAATCACAACGTAAACTACTATAATACTATGACTATAACATCCATATTTGATGACAAAATCACCCTCTAATCATCAAATGTCATAATATCAGAATGCATTTGATAATACATCCCATGATATCCAGTAAATATCTGCCTGTTTGCTGGTTACATGCCATGTCTTTCGACAATGATTTTCCTTCCATAAAACGTGCATTTACGATAATTTCCCAATTTATTGTCCTATAATTTCGCAATGATTTTCGTATTTTTTTTCCCGTGATTGTCTTATGTTTTCGTCATTCTATTCCCATGTTCATATATATATATATATTATATTCCGTTCCATCTACTTCAATCCCAAGAATACATAATGTTCCCTTTAAAACATGCATTTCCCAATGATTTCCCATGCTTTCCCATGCACAACGTGATGCCCCATACTTAGCAGCTAAGTTGTTTTATACTTCCACTTTCACTAGACTAGAGTTTATGGTTGATATATCAGGATATATCTATAGTTTGCATGGTTTATAAACCAACATATACCCTCTGGTAAACGAAAACATAGCTATGGAAAATCACCATTTTTAAATAGGTAAATCAACTGTAACTGGCCATGTTCAATAGCAAACTGTTAAATAACCAGAGGGTAACTGGGGACACCACCCTGCAGGTGAGGCCAAATATCTGGGCCCCATCAAGAAGTCCAACGCACGGATCCACAGCAGCGTGGTGCAAGTGGCCGGTGCTGCACGCGCGCCTCGGTGAAGACCTATGCTCTGTAAATATTTATATATATATATATAATACATATTATATGTATAGAATATGGATACATTGTTAGTATAGGTAATTATACTATATATCTAGCATCAGTGATATATATATATATTACAAGTCATGTATAAGACATATATATATATATACTTCAGGAGGAACAAAGTTTATGCTTCTTGAAGGCTGTACAAAACATCCATCTCGGCCCACCGCGGATCACATTTCCAAGTCCNTTTCCAAGTCCATTTTGTGTGGCAGGTGTGGGACGGTCAATTATCACCCTCTATTAAATATATAAGATTATAAAGCATTTGGAGGGTGGAAATCCGACCAGGGTACGACAAAGTTCCATGCTAGGATTCTAAGGGGAAAGGGTGTGCAGACGAAGAAGTTGAAGATGTTCACTGTTGGAAGCTCAACAAGCG
>BGPT01002145.1:15779-39514 GCA_003297045.1 Symbiodinium sp. clade C Y103 | reverse complement strand
ACCGCGGATCACATTTCCAAGTCCATTTTGTGTGGCAGGTGTGGGACGGTCAATTATCACCCTCTATTAAATATATAAGATTATAAAGCATTTGGAGGGCGGAAAACCGACCAGGGTACGACAAAGTTCCATGCTAGGATTCTAAGGGGAAAGGGTGTGCAGACGAAGAAGTTGAAGATGTTCACTGTTGGAAGCTCAACAAGCGNTAGGATTCTAAGGGGAAAGGGTGTGCAGACGAAGAAGTTGAAGATGTTCACTGTTGGAAGCTCAACAAGCGCAACTTTTGTCCTACCAGTGTATATATACACGCACTGATATCTTAAACAAGCAAGCAAACAGCTGTAAATACCATTATACATGTGAATAATATACATGTTGCAGGGGTGTAACATATATATGTATGTATATACAATTATATATATATATATATATATATATATACATACCGATATCTATGTTTGATATGTATGCATAGTCATGTTTTTTGTTGTCCATATATTCATATGGTTGTTTTCCTGGAACCGATGTCCGACCCCCTATCCCAATTCTGGATGGGGGCTGGTTTTGAGATGAAACCATGTTGGATTTGGATCCATGGTGGGACAATGTGGCACAATATGAGATATCTTTATCTTTGGGGAACCATGAATGGGTTTGTCTGAAAATAGTGTACCGCTTAACCAATGGTTAATGATCATTTATTCCCATGAAATGGCCATAATTGGGGATATACCCTATTTTAGACACACCCAAATATAAATGAAATATCACTGGATTTGTCCGAAGGGGATGAACTCCCCAGTTACAGCGATTTGTATGTTGGGAAATTTTGATCATAATCCATTGGAACTGGGGGTAGCCTATTTTCAGACAAACCCAAATAGGAGCTACCTTCTGGCATTTTTTCTCAGAACTATTTCCCAGCCATGTTCATCAACATTTGTTGTGCGCTGGATCACTTGGTGGCAACTGCAGATGATTTTCAGGATGGGCTCAACCACCAGCCATTTTGATCTTTGGCTCAGGTTCTTCGCTTAGCAGGTTTCACTGAGGACCTGGGGATGCAACCAATTAGAGTTGGGGATTTAGCCACTAAAGCTGGGAACAGAATGGGAATGATTGGGACATATAAGCCACCATATGCTGGCTGGGTGTGTCTGAAAATGGGATATGCCCTAAGTTATGGTTGTTTTCATAGGTAAAATGAAGCTTTAAAGAATTGGATCTTAGGCTTGGGTCCTGACCCAATTTTCAGACAAAGCCATAGTTTAATGTTGAACATTGCCATCATTCCATCAAAGAATTACCAAAGTTGCAGTTTCTTTTGGTACATACTACCAATATATATATATATACATACACACATACATATGTATATATATATACATATATATATATGTTAAAAAACTATATATATACGTTAAACATATACATATATAATTATATATACACATAAATATACATATGCGTATGTATATATGCATGTATCCATATACGCAGATAACACTATAGATTATGAATAAACTGACAAAATGCCTGGATTCAAGCCAGGGCTGACAGCGGTCATTGACTTGTCAACCACTTACCAGCTGCATCCCATGACTTGTATGTCCAACTAATCCAACTAGGTCAAAATATGGTTACTATCCACTTAGAAACTGGCACATTCAAGTTGTGATGTTCAGTATTGAGCACATAAACCATCCATTTCTTTTGGTTATGCAAATTAAACCCCATCTCACTAATATTGATTCCCACCCGGGTCCCAGGAACCGTTTAAAAAAAAAACATGTTCAACCTTGCTATCATATGAAAAGACGTTGGTTTGTAGCCCCAATGAAAATGATAGTTCTTTCATGACCATCAACTATCCACTTCACCTAGTAACCAGTTAAATCCTATATTTTCTATGGTAATGGAATAACTAGCCTACATGCTCCATGTATGGAATATGTATCAACATTTCTCCCAGAAAACACCCACATGTAGGTGAACAATGGTGAACATATATCATACATGGAGCATAGATGGGTATATAACCAGCTGAATTCTATGGTTTCTATATGGTTTCTATGCTCATTACTTAACTATCGGACCTAGTTTTCAGTACTTAACCGTTACGGGGGGCCGAACCAGGATGCCGAGAGCTTCTTTTTGGTGGAGCCCCAGCCGCCACGGCTGCTGGCCGTTCACCTGGCTTTGCAGGGGCAGCTGACGGCCGTCACGGTGCGGGATGACCGATGACCTGGGGAGAGATGGCGGTCCAGAAAGAGATGGCGGGAGTTAAAGATAAAGATGATTATGATGATGATGATGATGATGATGATGATGATGATGAATGATTATCAATATTTTGATCTAGGGCAACCCTTTTTTGTTGATTTGGGGCTACCAGATGTTGTTGTTGAATTAAGGTTTTATATAATGTTATATTCCATGTTTTGTTGTTGTTTGGTAGAAGAAGCCATGCAATGTTCACCCTTAAAGCTTCGGCAATCAAACATGGCTGGCTGGCAAATCTCAGAACTAAATGGATGTTTTTTTTGTTATTTATGGGAAAATCATCTATTAAATGCGGGCGTTGCTAGTCACGTTTGAGTGCCGGAGGGTAGATGAAATTCGTGCAGTTCAATTCTATCCAACTCGGAGATTTATGGGTAGATTGGCCCTTTTTCTTCATCGTTGTTTGAGGGTTACTACAACCTTGAACATCCTTGAAATCCAAAGCCATTCAGACCGCTTTTCTTGGTCAATAGAGGCCAGTGCTGCCACCAACGGCTATGGTGAGGCAGCAGTTTCTGGGTGTGTTGTGCTTGGCGATGTGGCATGGTTTGTCGGCATACTGGGATCCTCACGATCCAAAAATTCTTGAGCAGTAAAATGACTCAGTGATTCCATTGAGCATTTTTATGAGATTACCATTAGTAAAAGAATAGTACTATGTATATAAGTCATTAAGCAATGAAACAAGTTCGTGCGTCCAACATCCCAAACTGATGTTGTCGGCAAAAAGCAGCTATGGGCTTTGCACGCACGATAAAGAATTCCTCCTTGCCCTATGAAGCCCACAAACGCCATATGCAATCAAATGCTAATGAGACTTGGCAGTGGGAAATCTTTGATATGGGTAAAGTATCTACAATCTTTGCGGATATCATTTAGTTTTGTGACAGTTGCACACCGTAGAAAACCCTGATTCAATCCGCCAAGTTGAAGCCACCGAAAATCCACCAGTGAAGTCGCTGTTTTTTCGTTCTTCCAGGCCTCCACCGTCGCCTCCAAGTCCAAGTTCGACCAGAACTTGCTACGTGAGATTCAAGCCGAAGCCAATCATCAGGCAGCTGATTTCTGCCACACTTCAGGTGCAATACACGACATTTGTTTGTAAGGATGAAGAAATATATCATGATGAACAAAAAGAAGTGATGAAGTGATGATGACATTAACATGATTTTGAGGTAATATTCACGATGTTGAAATCACTACAAAGAATTCAAAGAATCTCACTATTTGAGGATTACTCTGGCTTATCAACCCCATTATAGCCGATGATGTTTGCAGCACAGGCAGCCCTACGTGGCGCTGCCCCTGCAGCGGCACCAGCTGTGACTGCAGCCCCAGCGCCGGCCAGCGCCGCCAAAGTGCTGCGGTTGCGGCTGCGGATTCCACTGGGTGGCTCTTTGGCACCTCGGCGATGTGATTCTTAAAAAACGATGATCAGAGAATTTTCGGAAACCACCCATTGCGATACCCCAAGATTTGATCGCATTTCAGGTGAGTTATGATAGTTCAATTCAGATCTTAGCTGGGGAGTTGTATCAGCCGAATCTCGGCTTGGGCCACCATGAGATTAGCTCCTGAGAACTGGTGTCCCAAATGACCTGGGAGATTTTCTTTGTTGAAATAGATGGATGTGGTGATGTGGTGATGTGCTTCCGACATACTTTCAATTGCCAGTGCGTCACCCTTTGAAAGTATGAATTCACGGTGGATTCTGATGTTTGAGATGAATGGCCATCTGATTGGTCGATTTGAAATTTGATATACGAAGTGCAAAGGGCAAAACCTTTGCCAGATATCAGAAAAGATGATTGATGGTTTTGATATGTTTTGATACTGAAGATATTACTCACATCATCCATTCATTGTTCACATTATTGTTGCATATTCATATCACTTCTTTAAATTATTCCCATCAAATTATATAAAGATCTCGGACATAAATCAAGTATTATTCCCATGATTCCCATATTTAACCATTATTAGTGCGCCCCCCCCCCCCCCCCAAAAAAAAAAAAAAAAAACAGTTGCTGGCTATCACCATATCCCATAAATCAAGAGATCTTCATCCAGGAGATGAAAGTGCCCAGCAGCACACGCGTCACTGTACCTTGGTGAAATTCATCGACCCGCGCCGAAGCGGGTCTGCCTTGAGAAGTGGATGATCATTCCCCCAAGAACTAAAAATCATGGTTAAATGATGATTGCTAGTGGTTAATAGTGGCTAACAATGGTCAATCATGATGATCAATACAGTTATGGCCCTTAACAGTTGTGGATGGGATTATAACTCCTGCAACCGAGGTTATCTAAGTATCACTTAAGTGAGGTTATATGTTATAACAGTACCATCGGTTTCATTCCATCCCCGGAACCACTCGGAACCGGCGATTTCCTCTAGGAATAGTTCTTGTGGGGTTCATAAATCACCATCCACAACTGACTGGGGGCAAAAAACCTTGGAACATCTCCTATTTATCGATTATTTTCTCAGCTATAACTGGCTATAACCTCCATTCACAAGGGATTTCCCGTTGACAGGGGTTTCCCCACGCTCCTAAACGACAGCGAAGCAAGGCGTTCCAAGCAGAGGTTCGGCAGTTGACGGGTGTGCCCTGTCACCATCAGCGCCTGCGTTTCGGCTTCCCAGCGTCCAGAGTCTTGAGACCCAACGAAGCGACGGACACTTTGCAGGCAGAGACCTGGGGAGATGTGGGAGACAACACGACTGGAGGATCACAACAGGACTTGTTCACCCATTTATTGGGTTATAAATGGAACAATGAACCCCCTGAAGGGAGTTACTCACCAGGCTTATGAACCACGAAGTGCGATGATCCTCCAAGTAAGGGGTGTACCCAAAACTGAAAAAGACCAGGTTCGGTGACAAGTACTTCAGAACTTTAGTATTTTGCCGTAAACGTGAAAAATGTGGTGCTTACCCAATGCCATAAACCATCGCCAACATCACCATACATGGGTGGAAAGCCGCATCCTTAAATGGGTTATGGCTTATGGCATTTCCCAACCAATCCCAAGCAGTTTTTTGGGGGGCATCTAGGAGTGGTCGATTGGTTCCTAAATCTTTGAATGTTACCTATATGTCACTGACTGAAGGTTACCCTCTGGTAAACCAACATAGCTATGGAAAATCACCATGTTTCATGGGAAAATCAACTATAAATTGGTCATTTAGCTATGTTAAATTACCAGAGGGTAAGTCTTGCAGCTGGTTCGGATTGAACCTGAAAACCCACTGATTTGCAAAACTTCCTCGGATCCTTGAGGTGAGAACCCATGCAGACAACAAAATTGTCAATCACAGTGTCGAAAAAGCAAAGACCTCGACTGTTTGAACTTGTGAGGGTGATTTGATGCCACACTGTACTTGGATAGTCTTGTGGCTCATAGCCATGTTAAAACCTAGTTATGTGTGGGATATACTTTATTTATGTGTGGGCAGTTGATCACTCACTATTTGGGATGATTCGGATGCACCCCACCCCAGGTAGTCTAACACATGGAAAATTCATGAACAAATCCGGGGGATGTCAACGCAAGCCGTGTGTGGCAATGCCACAGGACGCGGGCCTGCAAGACGGAGAGCTCTTGATTTTGGAAGATCTCCATGACCTCTTCCTGGGAAACCTTGTGCCTCAGACGATGGTATTCTTTAGGCTTGAAACACACAGTGGAAGACTCACCTGAAGCAACCCCGGAAAGGTTTAGTGCTGTAACATACTGTAAGCTCTTCTATGTTCTACATCAGTTGTGGTGGTTAAATAGTGTATTTGCCGATTGAATCCTCATTGTGGTTGAACCCCCATGTTTGGTGTCATGAACTGACCCAAGAGCAGGGCCTCCCAGGACTGACCCACAGCCATGTGTTTCTTGGATCTTAAACTGGTTTTAAAATGAACATGAGCCAAAAGGACAATATATGTTGAAGTTCTAGTTACTAGTTGTTTTTCTTGAAATTGACTATTTCTATACTTCTGAGATGGCCTAAAGCCATGTTAAAAACCATGGTTTCATCCCCACGTATTTGCTTCCCCCAGCTACAGCCACCCCCAGGAAAGTGGCCAATTCACCATGGAAGAGATGCTGGACAAGCTGCCTCCCGAGGCTCCCGAGGTGTCGCGACTTGTGTCAACTGCTTGGTGCCTGTGGTTGGGTCAAACAAGACATGGTGATTTTTTTTACAATGAAATATGTTGGCTTGAAATATGAACATGTATGAAGTACGGACTCTACGCATTAAGTATATGATGATTGGTTGAGCTTTTAATATACTTGCAGAATCTTACATATACAGTCATAAACCACTATATAAATAATCGGATATATATATATATATGTATTTATTTATTTATTTATGTATATATATTTTTTTATAGTTGATAAATGATGGTTGGTTGATGGTTGATTGGTTTCTGATGATAAGCTGAATTTCTTGGATGTTGGTCTCATGTGCTGATTGTAAGCTAGTTCTATCCCAACAGATGGGCGGATGATCCCCGGCTGTGGGGCAGGTTTCGGGTAGCCATCCACTTTGATATCCCTTGAAACAGGTTGTCATTTGTTTGGTTTCTGCAAGTGACCGCAGTATATCGCTTGAACAGATTAGATTGCAACGTGTTTCAATGGTACCAGTTCTTTGGCTTGTGCAAGCGACTTTATCATTGGTAGGTTTTTTCGATGAATTTGCACAGCCAATCGAATACGGTTGCTGGTTAAGAATGTTCAAAATTGGTCGCAAAGTCACCATGAACAGGGCTTCCTGAGACCATGCCATGCTATGATAGTATTTCGAGGTTCCTTTCATGATCATCCACTCAACCATCTTCAACCTTTTTTGCAGCTCCAATGCGAAGCTACCTCCATTTCTATCGTACTGTACATTTCCTGGATTCAATTCCACCACCGAGCGTCATCGGAAATTTTGGGTCAGGGCGAAGAGTTCGACACCATGACCTTATTCTTAAATGTCTTGTCAGCCTTCGAGATTGAGACCTATGCACCTTGGTGATCAAACATTGCGGAAAGATTATGGTGTAGGGAATGATAGATGTTTAAAAAATGATCGCATGCTCAGGGCTGTGAAATATTGTTACTATGTCTTACTATGTGTTACCATCTGCTTATTTAACATAGCCATGGAAAATTGCTAATTTTGGATGATTTTCCCATTAAAACCTCCATTTATAGGGGATTTTCCATGGCTATGTTAGATAAACATATGGTATTTCCGGCTTCAAAACCTCACATGTTTTTTGCGGATGGGCTATGTGGGACGGTTGAATCCTCTATGATTTATCCCACAAAATGATCACTGCATAGGGGTTTTTGTCAGGTTGCGCTGAGACCCAGACAACAATCCAATCCACATGATATGAAAATCCCAGCAGGGTGAAATCACGTGAAATCTGATGATTTGTGTTCATCAAACTCCTGTTAGTTGGTTGGTGAATTTTATTGAACTCAACACCTCCATGTTTCTAAAAGTCGTCAATATCCTTGCTGTATTTGTTTGTTGCTAAAATCCATGAAGATCACCACGGTGGTGATTAAATTCATGAAAGTCACACATGTTCTAGCTCATATCCAACATCTCCGTGTTTCGTGGTAAAGGTCTCCGAAGTTTTGTTGCTAACGCCCATTCAAGTCAATGAACAACATGATTGGAAACCATTGAAATCCATTCAAATTCATTCAAATCCACTATATAAAAGTCCACCAAAATCGCCATATTTCTTGGTTAAACAAAGACGTCGCGTCTGGCATCTTCAGGAGATGGACTTCTGGCAAGGCGTGCGATGCCGCCTCCGCAATGCCTTGAGAGATCCCTGCTGCCAAGAATCGATGGGAAAAACATTTGGGTTATTATAATGGGATGTTATGGCTACTTTGGGTTTTATGGATATCTATGGTGTATGCTGAATATAACTAGAGTTGATGGGTTTATAAACCAACTTATAACAGGAGCTTTTCTAAGTCATGGGGGTAACCCAAAACATCCAAGTCATGGATGACCATGACTTGGTATTGAACAGTATTGAAACAACCATGGTTAAAATGGGGTCCCCCATGACTTAGAAACCTTCATATATGAGCTTTCAATCACCCTGTTCTCATTGTTGTTTTTTGTTTTTTTTTCCATTGGATAAACCTCATGATTCACCAAGAATACATAAGATAAGATGGGGAAAAATAGTTGGTAGAAGCATGTGATCGGGTGAAGCCAACTGTTCAGTTTAGTATACCTTAATCTTTCGCCAGAAAGTTGATGACTGAGCGCGTATTTTGTTGCATGGTCTCTAAGGTTGGCAATTCATAGAAATTGTAACTCATGGGAGTTTGACCAACAATCAATGGGAGAACGATCAAATCTCAGAATGGACCGAGTTTAGATCCGTTTAGTATTTTGGTTCGTAGACTCATATTGACTCATTTTAGGAAAGAGACTGGACAACAGTGGTACTGTATGGTGAGCAAATTAAATGAGTTTCTGTATAGATATACTACTGGGAAAATGAGTGGAACTTGAAAAAATCTGACCAGAAAAGAGGGAATCCTTAAGATGAAAAAGGGAACAACAGGTTGAAATCCCATTGCTTGGGAAGGAACTGGACTGGATCGGAGAGCAAATTGTCCATCAAATTGGGTAGATAAACCTCTATCTACCAGCACATTATGGTGCGAAGAAGAGTACCAGAGTTTTGACCTGTATCCATCTGGGGATTAATGGAGTGTGGAGAGTTCAAGTCGTTCGAGGTCCGAGCTGTGTTGAATTAACTATCATGGTGAGTTTTACCTAAAATGCGGATTTGTCCCATGAAAATATGCAAAATTGATGATTGTTCAACATCAAAAAGGATGATGATTTGTCCAACTACAATGGCAGGATTTACATGGACTGATCCTGCAGTCAGCTTAAATGACGGGCGGGTAGAACCCACCCAAATTTTGGGATGTGATACAGAATATATAGCTTCCTGTTCGGGAACTTGTAGGGTTTTTACATTGTTTTATTGGTGTTCCATGTTCAAAAGATTTCAACAGTTTGGTTCGAAAGTCTTGTTTTTCAAACCACACATCCTCAAGCAGGAAGGTCATGCTGGGGTACCAAATATGGTTCCTTCAGCAGGGTACAATAAAAAGTCTCCCAATCTGTTCTTGGATGATTTGGGTAATTTTTTATTCACGTCATCCCATCCAAGGAAGACTCCACAGAGGAGTTGGAAAGCTTATCCACTGGACTTCAGAAGATTCAACGCTTGCATCCCGATCCAGATATAGGGATAGGGCTCCAGGTCGGAATCGCGACTGGTTGGGGCTCCAATAAGTCCAATTTCACCCGGGGTATGTCATATACTTATACATATACAGATACATATATATATATATATAACTATGATTATGGTGAATATATATATATATAACTATGGTGAAAGGGATTATAAATGAACTTATAACATCTTATAACTGGGATTGTAAATCAACTTATAGCTGGGTGGCACCACCCTGTTCGTGGCGATCCAAGGACGGAAATAGTGGGTACAGTACCAAGATGGGTACAATTGAAACCACAAATGGCTGGTCAACCATCTGGTTTTTGGGGTTCAAAAACCCTCCTATAAATGTTTACATGTGGAAACGCCACCGTTTTTCTGTACACCATGATTTTCCAAACCCACGGCTTTCCCCATGGGTTTTCCACATCGTTTTGTGAATCCCAATGGATGAGCGCTTTGCCAGCAGGATTTACCAGGATCAACCAGCACTAACTAGGTATGAATATTCATGTCTTGTGCACATATATGCATATTATACATGTGTGGTGTATGTATGCAATATCTATAAATAAATATATATATATACATACAATTATATACAATTATCTACATAGATGGTGTATAGGTATATATTTGTGTGTGAATGCCAGGATCAAACAGGTATGAACTTGGCTAAAACTCTGTGATTGCTGGTGATATCTCAAGCTGTGCTAGGTCTAAACATGTCAAAACCCTATCATGTTCAAATCCTGAAGCTTGCTGCTCAAAGACCTGCTCCATACTTCCTCCAAGAGTCTTTAAGCCACTGGGGAAAAAAAACAACTCACCCAACCACGTCAGGATTCCCGGGCTGCAGATTTCCTGCCAGATGAGAAAATCCAAGTTGATAAGGGTCATTGTATACATATACATGTATATAATGTGTGTGTATATATCTATATATTATATACAGATATACACACATACAAGTATAATTATACATATATATATATATATATCTGTCCTTTTTTGTTCCAAACCAAGTGAATGAAGACATATATCCGTTCACAATTACACACATCCAGCCTTTCCATCAGATTTCCTCAGGTTCCGACAGCACGACACGCGGCAGCGGATGCATCTGCTACTGACCTCCCTGCCACTGCGAAGGAAGTCACACACGACGAAGCTGCAAATCCTGCGCCACGCGGCGATCGTACAAGGAGACAGGTGGAGGGGATTTAAAAAACAACAATATATATCATTAAAAAAAAAAAAACATGGAACTTAAACAGGCACAAATGGGATTTAAGCAATGAAGACATGGACTTCATGATGAAACTATGTTGTTCTCAATGTGTAAACCCCCTTGAACCCCCTTTTTGATGGTTTTACTCTCAGATAAACCAACAAAAAACTATCGAAATCCATGATTGTTTCTCTTGGAATGATCTATGTTCACGGTGGATTTTCCATATCTATCTTAGTTGACTGGAGGTTATGAATTGATGTTGGTTTGCAACCAAGGTCTTCGGGGAATATATTTAAGTATTGCTACATGAGGGAAGATACTCAACATGGCCATGGCCATAGTTCCTCAGAAGTTTCTGATTTTGATCCATAGAATCCTTTGAGCTCAGGATCAAGATTCTTGCAGGACGTCATGGATTTGGTTCTAGCTCCTCGGGGAGAATTTCAGTTGGGGAATGGCGGGAGCTTTCACCACTGGATAGCCGAAATGGTAGTGCCTTGCACTTTGCGACATGGACACCATCTGTAAAGAGGCCATGTTAGATCGTTAGCTATGTCAAATACCAGAACGTATCCAGTGGTACCTGGAGGCAGCGTTTTGGAGCTATGTTTATCCAATATTCTGTATGGGGAGCCAAGGAACGATCAATCGAGTTTCCAAAGAGATCATCTTTGCAAGTAGCTGTAAGGTTCAGTGGCCATGTGGATCACAGGGCATTCTGCTGGCCATTCTAGTTTGTTTCTGTTGGAATCAGATGTCCGGTGACCGGTGACACCGGTGACACCCACGTTTTTCGGTGTTCAGTTTGGGAAGTCTGGGAGAGTCCTGACCTGTGAGACTCAAGCTTACAATCTAGAACACTGGTATACCCACCATGGTAATTTCAAAGAGAAAAATGGACTATACATGGTGGTTTCCTGAAATAGGGGTACCCCCAAACACTGCTTGGCAGTTTCAAACCTTCTTGACTTTCCATTCCTACAGGGATGACGATCCCCAATTTTGAGGCAGATTGAAACCACCGGTCAGAACGGAACATCCCCGTTTTTCATAAACCTCAAATTTGGGAATAGTTTATGGCATTGGGTTTACCACGGTTTACCACATTGTATCACCATGTTTGTCCACGGTAATCCTATTACATCCCCATGATATCCCATGATATTGTATGATATTATCAAATTTCCCTAGTTACCCTCGGGTTACTTCACATCGCCATGGAAAATGGTTAATGTTGGATGATTTTCCCAGCTACAAACCTCCATTTATAGGGGATTTTCCATGGCTATGTTCAATAACCAGAGGGCAATTCCTACTAAATCATCATTTTCCCCATTACAGTAGATTCCCATGATATCCCAATGTTTCATTCCATCCCCATGGCCTGTCCCCAGGACATGGAACGGCGCCACATGCTGAGTCGCCTTCAAGTGACCTACACGGGAGAGAAGGTCCCCTGCCAGCGGATGGTGGACTGGAAACTGAAGCCTTGCTAGAAGTGCTTCAACAAGAATGGGATTCTAATGGGAATTATAGGGATTTAACGGGATTTTATATGAACTATTGGGATTTAGTGGGATTTAACATGATTTACTGGGAATCACATGGATTCAATATGATTTACTGGGATCTAAAGGGATCATAATCGAATGAACTAGTGATATGTGCGAAATCAGAATTGTATTTATAGGAATTTCATGAGATTTGATGGGGATTGAATGTGATACTATCTGGTTATTTAACGGTTTGCGAACTGGAAAATCACATTTTTTTATAGGTAAATCATCATACATCATCTATAAATGCGCCATTGTTGATAGCTATGTTAACAAAAAGCTATTACAATACCCTTCATGGTTGATTGGTTATTTTGGGGAATTTTACTACCTGGGGTATGGGTGATTGTGAACTCACCCCTAGTAGGGAAACCTATCAACCAAGTACTGCAATGAGATGGGATAGAGGTATTTTGAATGGCTCGACTGTGATAGGATATGGAGTATGGTGTACTTTGAAAATGAAAATATGCTTGCAGGAAAGAACATGTGCATGACATGATCTAATAAGAAGTGACTGGGCATGGGTTGAAACAGCAGAAACGAAAGGAGGCCCCAAATAAAAATGCACGGAGGAAGCAACCGAAAAGCTCCACCAACCAGAAAGATCCAGAAAGATCCAAAAAGATCTAGAAATATAGCAAGTCTCCAAGACGCAACCCCTCGAAAATGAACAGTAACATACTGTTTTTCACTAAAATAGCGATGAATTATTTACCAATCAAGCGAAGTGGCCGTGTTGTCAGGTGGGGTTCTTGATTCCCAGCAACCTCTGAGAATGATCAAAGCAGGAGTCACACGGTCTTAGGCCATGATAGGCCATAAAGATGTGTCCCCCGGGACAATTCACGGGGCGATTTCAAAAGTTCCTGAAATGGTCAACCTTGCCACATATTCTGGGATCATGTTTTGGCATGAATTGATGCGTTTGATTTGGTTGCCAGTTTAATCCAAGTTTTGGTTGTATCCATCCACCGGTGCAGCCAAAGGATTTGATCCATTGAAACATCACAAGATTACCGATGATTTGTTTTGTTTGGGAGCCCCATTAGAAACCCTGGTTGAAGGTTTACTGATTATTACTGATGAGCTGCCGATTATTGTTGAATATGTGGATTCATTTGAAACTCATTGATTATTGCTACCCATGGTTATACCCTTTAACAACCATGAGGAACCCATATTTTGCCACGATCAACTCCATTATTAACCCACTAGTGACCCACCATTAACGATGATGTCCTGCAGCCTGGCTGTGTCTTTGCCAGGGCGTGGATGCAGGTGGACTCACACGCGACTTCTTCTCAAGCTTCGCGCGTGGCGTGGTTTCGGAATGGGTAAGTGGTGCCGTGGGAAGCGTGGTTCGGTTCATCTCAATTAGAAGGTGAGACCCTTGGGGATTTCCACTGCAAACAAACGGGAAAAATGGTGACTTAACCAACAGGAAATCACCATCTATTTAGGTTAGCTAAGGGCTAAGTTGGTCTGTAACATTGTGCAATTATAGTTTATGGATGCTGATGGGGTTAAAAACCATCCCAAAAGGGGGGCACCTTGGGTTACAACCCCAGTTACAGGTGGGGCAAGCAATGGCAATGTGCAATCATAATTTGAGTGAACTACTCCTGAACCACCAAAAGCCATTTCCATGGAGGAACCTACACAATTTGAGTGGTCGTGATTTAGAAACACTCCCCGATTTTGCAGGACGGCCCACATTCTATGGAACAAATTGGGCATTTGACTTGACATTTGACATCTTTAAAAACACAATTCATCATAATCGAGCTTCAACCACCTCCACACCAAAGGTGATCCTCCACTAACAAGGGTTTATTATATAAGATGATTAAGTTGATGAACGGCTAATCCCACATGTTCTACCCACTGGCAGAACCCCTTCCCATGTCAACGCCGTCAACACTTTATGGTTTTGTCATCAGGGCATATGGCGGAGGAGCAGAGTTTGTGGCGCAGCACTGGCCGTGGATCCTTACATCCCGTGGATCCGCCACCTGGCTAGATCACATAGACGAAATGATGAAGGAC
This sequence comes from Symbiodinium sp. clade C Y103, assembly GCA_003297045.1. NCBI lineage: Eukaryota > Dinophyceae > Suessiales > Symbiodiniaceae > Cladocopium > Cladocopium sp. clade C. Next base: position 25,103 of record BGPT01002145.1, on the reverse strand, counting down.
ACATGGGTCTGTCTGAGAATGGTGTATACCCCCAAAATGGTACTTTGAATGGGGAAAACGAGGTTTTAATCCAATGGACCAGAGGTCTCATGTTTTCAGGCAAACCCATTTGTGAAATTATAAAGGGACTGATCATTTGACCATAAAGGGAAATTGTAAAGGGAATGATCATATCACCACCATGTCACCCTGTAAAAATTGAGGAATTGTATGTGTAAATATATATAAATCCCTAGTTTGTTGAAAAGGGAATTATGTGTCATAGTCCATTTGTGTATTTCTATTGGGGACTATAGCTCCCTTTTTATACCTGAAATAACGGGTTGATTATTGGGGAGGATATGAAATGGTCCATGTAAGTACGTATTCTTCATGATACAATTATACCTGCAACTACTACCCCAACAGATGCAGAAAATCATTAATTTATTTACAGCCATGTTACCACAATTGAGCAGGATTTCACTGTTCTGCATGTTTTGGCGGCAACTATAGACCCTCATGAACCATCATGAACCCCCATAAAATTGCTGTTTACCCTAGTTGTTTTGTGTGTTTACTAGGTACGTTTAGGGTCAAGGTTTACCCAGGTTTCACCTTCTGGAGGGATATGGTACAAGGAAATATGATTTTCAGAGGTTCTTATATTGTCTACATTAGGCTGATTTTGCTTGTTCTCACAAGGTGTGTGGGATAGTTTTGGAGATGTAAACGTGCAGGCGTAAAAAATAGCTGTCTTAATGACAATATATAGCAGATCAACCACCAATAGCGCAGTTGTTTATCCCACTAGACAAACAGGATGGACGACAGGGACCACGACAACCATGACAAAGAATCCTGTTAGAGGAGCGACGTCCATTGATAGATTTGGGCATCCGTCAAAATTTGTCAGAAACATGTTTGAGCAATCATGTGTTATACCATGTTAAAGTTCATGTTAACAGTCTTCAATTTGTTGAATCATTGCTTGACAAGTGTGTTGTTGTTCCATCAACATTCGAAAGTCTGAGTTTTTGTGCCGCAACAGGACGCGATTTTTCGACAACTGGTGGTTTCAAGGGGACGATTAGGGTCCAAGTAGGGTGCGGTATTGTTTCCTAGGAAACCAGACCCGTGTCCACTTTGCCGTCCCAGTCATCGGAAGTGGTTGATAAGCTATGGAAGACTAGGGCAGATTCCATACATATGGGGGTTTCCTATAATGGGCATCCCCAAAATGGATGGTTTATAGTGGAAAATCCAACTATAAATATATGATTTAGGGGTGCCCCCATTTTAGGCAACCTCCATAATATGTGTGTATATATATATATATAGATATATACACATAACTGGCCTCATTCATATGGTTCCTAGCCACTTAGTAACTGGGATGCTCCATCCAGACATGTCGGCCCAGTCAACCCAGGCGGCCGTCAGATGGCGTTCAGCGCAAGGTGAATCAAACTCCCAAGGATTTCTTTCGGGACCTTCAGCGGCAGGGGCAGTGGCGTTCTCGGTTTCGCTGGTCGTCATGGTTGTGGTCTAGATGGTTTCTGTGGGAAAATAACATTGAAAACGATTGTTTTGCCATTCTGGTGGTAGATTTGTAGGCACTAAAAATGACAAACCGCCAGAAGGGTTCAACATTTTTGGTTCCTCGATGATTCCATGACGACAAGGAAGCCCCCAGATCAGTATGTACAGCTGCATTTGTACTTGGATGTGCATCCCAGGAATTCTAAGTGGGTGATAATCAGATGAATGATCCATTTATATGTGGGATATACTTCACTTATACATGGGCTGGTACCTCCACTGCAGACTCATTTTATTTCAGATCATTCGCCACTTACGATGCCTGGAATACACCCCCAAGTGGACGTGGGCCAAAGCTTGCGATTACAATGGTTGTTGGCAGTTGCTCACACACATACTGTGGTGTATACACACTCATTTACAGCAATATGCTCATTACAATGGCCGCTTGTCGCGTGCGACAAAATGCTGCCTGACAAACTGGATGGATTGGGATCTCAACTCTGAGAGCCATTTGGGATACGATTGGTAAACACATGTACCCTCTGGTAAACTAACATAACTATTGAACATGGTGATAGAAATAGTGGATTTTCCCATTAATAATTAGGTGATTTTCCAGTTCGTTATTGGGATGTAACAGTTTACCAGAGGGTAAACAGTAAACACCATTTTAAATCCATTGAAAATGGTGATAGAAATCGTGGATTTTCCAATTAATAGCATGGTGATTTTCCATAGTTTCCCTACTACAAATCCTGCATCCTACGATCATCCCCAGGCCTGCGGCCGAGTCCATGCGATGGCTATCCTGCATTTTGGTCGCAGCTAGGGGCATGCCACGACTGTGGTCCTGGCACCGAAGGATAGGCGAAACTATGGTTGTTTTGATATTGACAATGATGGGAAAACTAAGGGAAGATATGGAACCTGATGAGGATCCTGATGAGGATCATTTGGCAAATTGAATATGTTCACAATGAAGAATGAATGACCATCCATGGACGTCACAATCAACAAGCAGCGATAGGTGTGAGTATTTGGCAAAAGAATTGGGGTATCCAAGTTCTCCAACCTGGCAATGGATTATTCCCTGTTTATGGAGGTGCAAAGTGGGGATTGTCCATGATTATCCCTTGCCAGGTTTGATGATCAAAGGCCACCTACTTCTGTGTTTAAAGATGTCCACAACTTCCCAATGAAGTCACTTGTATCCACCTGTTGTTTGATTAGCAGATGGTAGCTTGTAGCAACCTGTCCCCCCAAAGGAGGAACCAAGGCAGTGCCTTGAAGGCAGTGCCTTGAAAACTGACCAGGGAAACCTTCATGGTGGGCCGGCCCCGCCGGGGTTTAAATTGGTTTGTAAACCCTAGTTGCCTTAGCTATAAACCAAATTAGCTATCTAGGATTATCTATGGGGATTGTATATAACATGCACAGTGGTTGTGTTTTCTATTAATATAGTTCGATGTTTGTCATTCGTGGTATGTTCCTTTTTTTAGTCAGTACCAGTATTAGTGTTTGATTTTTGGTACTTTGTATCAGCCTATATTTATAAAACCCTCAGATATAGACATGCAAAAACGACTGCTACCCAATCACACATTCTACTTTCACGTGTTCTACATTGGTTGGTGGTTTCGACGATCCCTAGTAGCTCCATCTATTTGTCATGAACAACCATCACCAGTGCCTTGTCCCTCAAACTTTAAACATTAAACATAAAATGGGCCAGAGTTGCAGAATGAATTGAGTAAAACACAATAAACACAAATGGAGGTTTCCAAAATAGGAGGTACCCCAAATCATCATAAATCATCCAAGTCATGGATGACTTGGGGAATCCCTCGTTTTCAGACACCCCCATTTGAAACCATGGGTCAATTGCATATCAGGTGCCTGGAACCGAAAAAAATCACCACTCTGGATGGTTGACCCCTGATCTCAGCAGTCAGGCACGGCTGCAAGTTGGGCCGCCCCCTTTCACGACCCTTCGTTCGTTTGCTGCTGAACTTGAAGCCCAAGACACTCTCAGACCTGCAGGCCGAGTTGGGAAGGGCTGAAAAAGCATTGCTTTTAGAAGGACAACACCCAAATAGATAGAAACATTGGGTGAAAAAAAACATCTATGACATCATATACTCTGGTTGTACTTAACATATTGTAGCTATGGAAAATGGCTAATTTTGGATGATCTTCCCATTAAACCCTCCATTTATAGGGGATTATTTTCCATGGCTATGTTGAATAACCAAAGGGTAACATCCACATATGTGTGTATATATATATATATCATTCGGTGACCTGGAAATCATTGGGGAAAAACATCTACAAAACATCCTGCAAACACGGTTATTACTTTTTTGGGGTGACCTAATAAGCCAACACAATGGTCAGTACAATGGGTGACTGAACTACACATGTCACTGGAGGGGTTTTTCGATAGTTGATTGAGGTGAGGTGTTTTAAGCTAAGAGTAGTAAGGGGGCCATCATTGTAAACATTGTAATGCAACGATGTAGACGGTATTAATAAACTAGACTCCTGGTTAGATCATCCCCCAAAAGGATTTTAAAATCCCATTAAAATAGCAATATATTTTTAGGGGGTGGTTACTAGAGTTTTTTTCATGACTAAAGGTCCTTCAGCCAATTGTGTTTTTTCTCAACATTGGCGGTTCAACCGCTGGTTTACTGTGATTTTAGCAACCATGTTCGGACTACTAGCAAGGGAATCATATTGAATTATCAACAACTCTCAAGTTTAGAAATACAGTATACACATATCATCACATATCATATCAGATCATATCAGTAGCTCTTATCCCAAGTGTGAATTGTTAAATATGTGTTGAGTGTGTGTTGGTTACAGTATATCATGTTTTCACGAACTCTTGTTTTTCCTAAATACACCCGGGGCCAGGCGGAGTTTAAACACGAAGCTGGCGAAGCGACGGACTATCGGTGTCGGGAGGATTTTCTGCAGTGGCTTGGTAGACTTGTTGAACTCCAGGGATGACGACTTGGTGGAGAATCATGCAGAATCATCCTCAACACTCAACATTGCCAGAAAAATGGATCTGTCTCAAAAGACTCAAAATGGGGTATATCCCCAAATGGCAATTTAAAACGATGGAAAATGATGATAGACCATGGAAAGGAGGGATACCTTAATTTTGTCACAAACCCATGTATCATTTACAAAATTGTGGGTGAAAAAACCAGGTCAGCTTGAGCTTTCCTACATCCGGCATACCATCCAGCAGCGCTCATCTCCCGGTCAAAATGCAGTTTCAGCATGTGATTGGTGTTGTCCGAAAATGGGCTACCACCCAATTGACCGGATCAAAGAAGAAACAAATCACGTTGAAATGTCATTTGTTTGATAATTGTCGTGGGCGTATCATCTATGTTTTTTCAGAAGCCATACGGATGTTCAGTTCAGTGCAGAACGTGTGTTCCATCAAGGTTCCCACAAGGGAACGGGTGAAGGAGCTACACGTTCTTGTTGGGGACCTTGGGGACTACATGGGTTTGGTTTAAAAGAACAATCTGGTATCCATTTAATCTGTTCTCATCATATTTCCAAATAAAGTACAGTATGTCCCCATCAAATATGTGTTAAAGTACCAGGGATAAACTAGGCATTTTCAGACAAAGCCACATCCATGGATTCCATGATTCACGGCGTCAATCTTTAATTTTTGAGCCTTAAATCCCTATTTTGGCTGATGAAACCCAGCCCTTTCATCGGGACAAATTGGAGCTGAGGATCCCACTGGAAGACTTGGGTCTGAAGGGAATGCTGACCTTCTCAAACGAAAAGAAGGAGTTCCTGCCAGGCGGGTCTTGCAACCAGTTGTGGGATGTTGTGGATGGAAGAAATCCTGCAGCAGTTGGGAACTATTGGGACTGTAATGGGAGTAGAAGGGGATGAAGGATTTCTATGAAACACTGGGACTGTCATGGGATTGTAAGGCGATGTGTACCATCTACCAACTGGTTCAGGACTTCGGAACCATCCACAGTATGTTGTGGGGACCAAAATATCAATCACTTTTTTGGGAACCTAATGCCGAGACTAAGATGAATGTTGTGGGTGCCACAGGACCACATTGTTGATTCATGGTTGGTTTTAAGTTTGAAATCAATATATACATGCTTAGAACCGTCAAGCTTTGGAGGCATGGAGTAGAACTTGCTTCTGTGATCTCTATGTCCCATCCAACGGCGACTCACGTGTCAAAATAAAAGGTTGAGAGGTTGGGGCACCATCCCCGAAGGCACCGTCACACAACCATCTACAACAGCCTTTGATTTGAATAGTTCCACACACGCATTCACTGAAAAAATAGGTGGCTCATCCCACTTACTAAGTGGGTTATAATCCTAGTTATAAGTGAATTAACCCGACTTATCCCAGTTATAACTGGGGTTAGATTCCACTTACAAACTGGGATGAGCCACCAAGTATAACGTTCTATTCCACTGAATGTATTTGGGGTACCTCTTCAGTTCGGATGGAACAACTTCCTTCAGAGTCGCCCCAGAAAGGTGACCGCGCAAGATCAAGATGCTGAAGATTTGCATAGATTTATCCCTTTTTCGGGTGCAATTATGACCCGAAATACCAGTTATAAGTCAGTCACCCATTTATGGAATGATAAAGCCATTTAAACGCATAAAAATCACTGCTTTCTAGGGCTTTAATTGTGGGTGTTGGTGCTTCCTTCCTTTGTAAAGAGCCCCTGATCGGGATGCACCACCGAATTTTCAGGTGGGGCTCAGATCGAGGTCACGGACGAGAACAAGGTGGCGTTGGATGGGGGATCAGACGTGGCGACATGGAAAATGTCGTGTAAAGTCTGGGATCCCCAATAAGAATTAGACCTAGGCCCTTGAAGTACCCATAAAAGTGGTAATTTACCCGATTTACCCCATAATCTGGGTACGTTTCCCAATGTTTGGTGTATTTGGAGGCTCAAATACTGATTCTCCCAAGTGACAAGCAGAATTCAAGATGTTTCAGGGGCTCCAGCACCAACCAGATTAGCATTACCCAATGATGGGGCTACGAAGAAAGTCCCAAGAATCGGGGTATACACGGTATACCTATCAATAAGACACGAATCGGGATGGTTTATCGTTGTGAATCCCCAGCAGACAACTCACCTAGAAATTGGGCCATTCGGAGGGGATGAACCATGATTTGGATTAGTGGCAGACAGGAGTTTCACCAGGAAATGGATGTGGGTCTGGGTATCTCAACTTGGAGCAGTGCATCCAGTGGTTCCTAACCTAATTGTGTAATTCGTTCAATATTTGTTTTATGTTCTTTTGGGCAAAATAGGGATTTCATGGAACGTCCCCTATGGATGGGGCATATTCAACAGGAAACGGATGCGGATGGGCTGGCCCTTGATGCATTTTGGCGGTAGGTCTATGAAAAGCCCTCAGCCGCCGCCCAGGAAGAATGGCTTTGGCATTCACTGAACTACGAAGCTGGGGCGTGTTTAGCTTGGTTTTCGGTTTCAAATAGATGATATCATTTTGTCATTTCAATCTCTGTTCATCAAAATTGAACCCTGCAGGAATCCTGTTTGCGGGATGAGTTGCAATGACCTACAGATAGTTTTGTGGGCCAGTATCACTATACCATGAGTTGAAGTTTAGCCCAAGGCAGGCTTGCGTACTGTAAGTCGCAAGCACCCACTTGGAGGGTTGAAGGAACCCCAGTTCTGGAGGAAAAAGGGCCACGTTGGAATCACTTTCCTCCTGGAAACCCGTCGACGTGGATGCTCACGGGTGGCTTTTGATTGTCAGTTTCCTGCATCTTCAAAATGGAACAAAAACTGATTCCTAATCGGCAGTCATTGCGAGCCCAAACCATGTAACAAGCAGCCACATCTTTGTTTCTTCCACTCTTTCCCCTATTTGTTCCGTGTTTTTTTTGGAGGATCACGCCACTTAGTAGCTGACACGTAACTGGAGTCTTGGGACCATCGCAGTCGCTTGCCACTGCAGTTGCAAGCAAGGTCTAGTTTACAAAACCCATGAACTATCCATATATCTACCATAAACCCTATATTGACCCATGTAAACCCTATGAACTATCCACGTATCTACCATAAATCATAGTTCACCCTGAGTTGGTCATGGTCCTTTGTTCCTAGGACCTCTTCGAGAGCGCGGAATATGCTGCGAGCTGGTTCCGCCAGGGGCTGATTGAAGTCCTGGGCGGCAAGAGCAAGCAGCTCGATAGAATCTGGGGGTCAAAATTGGGGACCCCAATCATTGGCTGCTTTACTTACTTGTGCTTAGTAGGGAATGGGGGTTGCTGGGATGATTATTACTGGATATTATAGGTCATTCCCCCATTCCCTACTAAGCACCAGTAAGTTTAGCTTTATGAAAATCGACATTCCAATCCGCGGTCCCCCAGGTTGAAACATTGTGAGTCATTTTGACCCAGAACCCATATTTTCACGGGGATTCAACCACCTTTAAAAGCAGCCGCAATAACAAGAGCTTGCTAACAACCAACATCCACGAATAAGTGCCTATCACCTTTGAGGGGTGTGATTACCCGAGATAATTTTGACATGTAGTGTGACCTTGGGAAAAAATTAATGCAAGAATATTGGATGAGTCCTGAAAATGATGAGTTGAAAAAACATCTACGACATCCTGTAAAGAACTTACGTTTATTTGGGGACTGTATAGAATTCTGACAACTAAATACCATGAACTTTACTGGCTATTACACCCATTATTAAGGACTCCAGGACCTGTCACAGATGCTTCATGAACTGTATCTATCCTACCGCTTGTCAAAGATCAGCCATTCATGTAGCTTTGAAATATGGTTCTGTCCCATGGTAGGTACCTCAAAACCAACATTTCGGATGGGAATACCGTGAGTTCGGATCTTGATCCATGTGGCTGTGTCCAAACATAGGGTACCCCCAAACTTTCATGGATTTTAAATGATTTGAACATATTTTTTCCCCATCAAAATGGCCACAACTTGGTGTCAAATATGTTGTTGCTTAAATCATGTCATATCATATATATGTTGGTTTGACAGCATTTGACACTATTTGAAAGCCATTTGTGTTGATTATATACCTCGCTTGATTTTTGTTGGTGGAATCTGAACGGATCTTACTGGTGAAACCACCTATTTTATTGATTTGTTGGCCAACGCGCGATCTTCGTTGGTTGAATACTGAAAAGTCCCCAGTTGTTTGCTGGTTAAACCGCCATGTTTGACGGTACAAGGTGGAACCCCCAAAGATAGCTAAGTTGATGTCTAGGTACAACTAGGGGTGTTGATAATCAGAACTATAGTTCATGGGGGTTATAAACCAGCTCAACTATCATAAATGAATTTAAGTGGTTGATAACTCACGATTGTTGTTGGTTAAGGTGGTGATCACCAGAACTATGGTTAATCAACTTATACACCACTTAAAGTTCTGATAGCTATCTCACCCCTACCATTTCTGTTGCTTAAGGTGGTTACAAACCAACTTATGACTGCGGTGATTGGCCCAGTCAGGATTTGTCCACTGCTCTTCCTCTTTGCACCAGAGGAGCAATGCGCTGGGCGCTGCCTGGGAAATCTCCGACAGAAATAAGGGCTTTAAGAGGAACATCATCGAAGTAAATGGAAATTGTCCTCATGTAATGTATATATGATATGATATATATATACCCTCGGGGCCCCAGGTTTCCGCAAGGGGTGGGGTGGGGTGGGGCATGTTAACGTCATGTTCATGTTACGTTGATGCTACGTTGATGG
>BGPT01002145.1:1372-13571 GCA_003297045.1 Symbiodinium sp. clade C Y103 | reverse complement strand
ATATGAATAATATGTGATGACCTTCAACTTGCGCGGGCCTAAAAATTTAGGTCCGTAAAATCGTACCATAAACCAGACGTGACGAATATGTAAAATCATTGTTTCGCTATGGCGAAATAGCTATTTTTTTTGAGATTGCCATTCATGACGTCCAAAACAATCCGCGGAAACCTAGGGCCCCAAACGTATATATATATATATATATACACTATATATATATATAATTATATGTATGTAGTGTATGTATATATATATATATATATCATATATGTATGTATGTTGAGTGTGTATATATATATATATATCCTGTAGTAGGTAGGATGTAAACTTGTCAAGATATCCATTTTCTCAAACAGTAATTAGTTCTGAACACTCTATATTCTACTGCAGGATGATTGTATAGCTGAGTGAATTCTGTGGGATTGAACCAACAAAAGTGGGAACGTCATGGGATTTATTCAAACTTAACCGCCAAAATTGGGAATATTACCCTCTGGTATACTAACATAGACCCTGAGAATAGCTATTTTTAGAGGAAACTAATCTTCCAATTCCTATCTGCCAGGGTCTAATTTACCAGATGGTAATATTAAAGGATACGGTGAGGGGATCTGGATGAATAGAAATCGAGCTCACCTTGCAACGTCACGACGTCAATTATGGTTTTAGTGTAAGGCCAACTATCCTGAAATGCCTAAAGGTTCAGCTGGGTGAATAACTACCGGTTATCCAAGAGATATGGATGATTTGGGAAACCAAACAAAAAAACTCAGACATGTTTTGACCCATGAAATGGGACTAACTGAGGTCCCCAGGCCCCGGTTCAATATACAAATTTAGGTTCCAGGTTCATGTACCCTTGACTTATGATCTCGTAAAATGACATATCAACATGGCCTTCTTCAATACAAATGACATGTGCACATTGCTCAGGTAATGAACAAAAGGGTTCCAGGTTTCTTTTTTACGTGTAAATCTGAATAATATCTAAGCAAGTGCATTGTAAAGACAATATTGGACTAGCTATACAAGCAACATGACGAATCTATGATTATGGGATTCGGTGCATATAATATCATATCATATGATTTGTTTGGTAAGCTAACAATGAAGTTAACATATTCCCAGCATGCAGAGGACTTTTCTTTGGGGGTATGTGTACATGTATATACTATATACTTATACAGATAATCAGACTAAATATCTGTGTAATAGAATGACAAATCTATGACTTGGTGTATTGTATATAATGTACATTAAGCAGTCATCCGTGTTAAACTTTAGTGTTGATTTGTCCATATTTCCGTGATGAAATGTTTGACATGTCCATATTCTGTTTATCTGCAGAATGACTCATATATATATATATATATATTACCCTCTGGTAATTTAACATAGCTATTGAATATGGCCATTTATAGTTGATTTTCCCATTAAAAATTGTGATGTTCCATAGTTATGTTAGTTTACCAGTGGGTATCATCAATAGACATATACTATCATTTACTGTATTTAACCATACCATCACCAACACCAGCTGTGCCATTGCCGAAGTTCCAGGACCTCATCGATCTGTGGGGCAGCGGCGCCATTGGACGCCAGGAATTGACGCTTTGGAAGTCCGTGTCCTCCACGAATCCGCGGATTCAGCCGCTGGGTGATTTATTTTGTGGGGATTTCATCCCACATTTCTATGGATTTTATATGGGTTTTATATATATATATAGATAGATTCATATGGGTTTACATGGATTCACATGGATTTTATATGGGTGTTATATGGATTTATATGGGTTTATATGGGTTTTATATGGTTTAGAATATTTTTTTATGTGGATGTTCTTGGTGACCCAATGGTGGTCACTTGGGGATTTAATCATGATGACCTTGGTAATTGAATATAGGAATGGAGAATTCCCTATTTCGAGGTGATGTTTCCCTATTTCGAGGTGATTTTCCCATGATTGTCAATTGCCATTGTTTGATTACCGGATGGTAGTAGTCAACAATATTGGGGATCTAATGGAGATCATGGGATATGGATAAATCAGATGAAGCATAGGATATTGGTGCTGAAACTGGTTTTAATTTTTGGGATATTATAGAAATATGATTTGAATGGGATGTTTTTGGAATATATACAGTGAGCCAAACGATATTTGGGTGTGTCTGAAAATGGGTTGTGTACCTACCAGGTATGGCTATGTCTATAGGAAAAATGAATGAACATGATTATTTGCCAGAACTACTGCATCTGGGGGTCGAAATTGGACATGATAGAGAACAAACCACCCAATATGACTCTGGATACATTGGCCTTTTTGGAATCTTTTGAGACATAGCGATATATTTACATCGGAATATTGGCAGTGTTGTTTGTGTTTCCCTCATATTCTGTAGTTCCAAAGCTCTGTAGACTTGTGCCCAGCTGAACACTACTTGTATTCCTGGATACAAGGAAATATCACCCATCTTTATCATGGGAACCAGGTCAACCCCCCACTTTCTTTTTGAATCCCCAGATGTTTTGGTTGAGTCACTACTATTCTCGCTTGGTTCTGCGATTCACACATGTGTATTGCTGAAAATTATTGGCCCAAAAAATTGGATTGTTTAAGGATGCAGTCCCAAACATGGCGAGACATTGGTGGGCGCATTGGTACACTGGTTATACCATGAAAGTCGCCATACTCATGTCATGTCATATCTCATTCTAATGTTCCCCATTAAATCCCCAGTATATTCCCCCGACTGAATATCCTCGTTAAACGCTATATCCCCATTGTACCCCACTATATACAGTACTCACCATTATATATTTCACTTCCCCATATCTTGCATATCTTGCGTGGTCCTAGAATCATTTCCCCACCAACATATCCATTTGGTCTGGCGTCTTTCCCAGAAAGGCCCATATATATATATATATGATATTCATCTGGGATATTATGTTAAATTATGAGATTCCAATTAATACTGTATGGGTTTGTCTTTAAATAGGGTACCTATAGGTACCTCTGGAAATCCCATGATTTATCGTGTTCTCTTCCGTATTAAAGTGGCGCCATGTCGTGAGGGAAAACCCATACTTAGACAAACCCATATCAGAAATAAGTGCAATGATTCCCCGTATACAAACCATCATATGGGTATGAGTCAAAATGATCACCCCCAAGACATTGATGGTGTTGTTCCACAAAAATCATCATGTTATGGGTCCAGGTCCATTGGTGCGCCCAGTTTGAGGCAGACATTTCCATGGAATTTGTAGGAACCCCTTGGCTGATGGGACCTTCATTCCCAAAATCTTCCTATTATACTATTGGTGTTTCGCACATGGGAGTAGTATGGAAATATAGGGCCCAATCGTCCCTTTAAATTCCACCAAGTATTTGGTGCTACAATCCGTTTCTTCCAGCACCAGGCAGCAGGCCAACTGGTTCTGGCAAGTTCTCGAGGAAGACTTCGACGACGAGTAACTCGTGGGCTGTGGGACGATGAGTTAAGGAAACCCTGCAGATCTGTTGGTCATTGGTATTCAGTGACTCTTCCACATGGAGGTAAAGAGGTCACTCTCAGGGGTTTCATGATTCCCTATGTTCTTCATTCATGGGATTCATGAACTCATGTGATTAATGAATATGTTGATATTCTGCATGGTTTCTGATGAATTCCTTCTTTTGTTTGATAAATCCATTGGTTTAGTTGAACGAAGCCATTCTTTCTCCCTCAGAAACGAAAGCACCAATTCCCATCATAATGATAAAAATGATAGATATGAAATAACAAGAATTGTAATGATAGTAACAATCATAATAGTAATCATCGTCGTCGTTGCGTCGTCGACGCGTCGTCATCATCATCATGATTAGTGTTTCACACTGTAAACAGAACCAACCTATTGAACACAATAGTTTTGATGGTGAAATCCCAATCCTTGATACAGTAAACTCCAGACACAAATATACGGACCAGTCATCAAGTTCTGCTCAACCTTCATATATCACAAGAATATAGAGACTCAGCAAAAAACAAACTCGCAGATTCCATGTTGATCTCATAGGAATATCATAAGACTCAGGGTTCAAAAACTCAATCTAGCAAACAACATTCCCATATTTCTTTGGACATTCGAAAATTCCCCCATCCACCATCCCCCATCCCCCATCCACCATGATTTTTCACCCACCATCCCCCCCCAACCACCATGGCGGCCCTGGAGAACCAAGGCTTCGCAGTAAGGTGCTGCAGTTCGCCACCGGCTCCTCGGGCGTCGGCCGCGATGGGCTCGGCAGCTTCCGCCTGGAGCTGGGCGATGGCGGCGATGGACGGGGGGGGAAGGGGTGGAACATAGGGGAACAGGTGGGTGTTTTGGAGGAGAACATGGTGATTTGATGGTGATTTAGCGGGATTTTTTATGGTGATTTAATGGTCCAGAATGAAGCTTTCAACCCACATTTGTTTTGTCATTGCTTGGGTTGCTGCTAGCCCCCACCACATTTGAAAACCAAAGAAACATGCAGGACCCCGCGATACCAAAACCAAACCCGTGATTTTCCTGCAAAATCAGCCTTGAATCATCTTCCAACCCAATGAGGCAGCGAAACTCCTGGAAATACAACATGTTCATACATTTTCTGGTTGTTTGAACATGTTGTATTTTCAACAATAGACATGGCATAATGATCCCGTTGACGAGTATTTTTCTTAAGGGGGGTGGTTCAGCCACCAACCAGTCAATGATGTTTCGTTCATTTTCCCAAGTTTGGTTGGTTATATAAATGCTTTTTTTCTTGGTTAAATCCCATTTGTTGTTAAAATCCAATTTATGTTGTTTAAATCCCATGTTACGTTGTTTCAATCCTTTTTTTTAAAGTCCCATTTCTTGTTGCTCGGATTCCCATGTCTGGTGGGTGAAATCTGCCTGGTGACCAGGACGATTACCGACAGCAATGACCTGTGGCAACCTCCTACAGCTGCCACGTGCTTTGGCGACAGTCTACAGCGGGCTGTTGTTCCCAATTGGATTAGGAAATTGGCCGATAATGGGATTTAATGGGACAACATGAGATATACCCTCTGGCCTTTTTTTATAGCTGTGGGAAATGGATGAAAATAGACCGTTTATATAGATGATTTGTGATGATGCACCTATTAAAGATGGTTAATTATCAACTATGGGTGATTAATTGGCGTAACTTTATAACATGTTATAACTATATATGGCAACCTCCATAAAGTGGGATCTGGGGGCCCTACAACTATGGTTGTATACTGTTGTATAATCCGTTTACTAGTGGAATTCCAGCCCAAGTACAATAAAACCACACATTGTTTAGAGACAACGTGAGGTTACAATTTGGGAAAAGGCATCATGGCTGATTAATGGGTGGCATCTACGAATCACAATGGTGATATATGGTGATATAGGTGGGATATGGTGGGGATGATGGGAGAATAGGGGACGATAGCATATCATAGGGGATAGACTGCGGGATATTGTCGCAGGGATTAATGACAATAATCGCATTCTCCTCGTACTTTTGCTAGAAGCCATGGTTTCGTACCGGAGCTATTCACTTTGGAGGCGCAGATGTGGGGCGTTTGATATTAGAGGGATGGGATTGATCGAATCTGGAAATGGGACAACCCGGTGACAACCCTGATTTAAGTCCAGGTTCATACTACCCAGTGGGATTGTCCTGTTTTCAGATGGTGTGTCCAAAGATGAGAGAAACCATGGGATACCCAAAAGTGTTTTTTGATGGTGTTTGTGCGTTGGTGAAAGTGAACTTCCAAACCATAGCATGGACTGGGGTACCCTGTTCTCAGCCAAACCCTAAATGGATCGGCTAACTTTTGCTCTCGCCCCCAGTGGCAGCAGTGGTAGAAGCCAATTCCAATAGATCGTCTACATGAGAGCACAAAGTTTAGACTCAAACAAACCTGAAGTATCCTACGGTCACCCAAGACCCCAAGAGCCTCAAAAATGGTCTCCCCAACTCAACTGCTCCAGCCCCAGGGTATTCCAGTCGAAGTGTGTTGAAGCGACAGCTCCAAACCGCTGTAGAATCCACAGGGTCCTTCGAGATGTTGTGATTTGTGCAGGTTGCCGGACAGGATGCCCAGGTTGGCAGAGTCCCAAGAATTTGGATGAATTTGTATGTTCTATACCTATAGACCTTCCAAATGCCCCCAATGGCCCAAGAATCGGAAACGCACTGAGATTTTGGCGTAAAACATCATTTTTGTGTGGGTACTTGGAGGTTGCAGGTACAAGTTTTGAGGATTGTTTAGGACTGCTCAGCAGGTGTTTCGACCAGCGCTTTACGACCTAGTGCCTTTTGCATCTTTTGCCTCATGACCCCCTGGCCACTCGAACACTCGAAGCACCCTGTCCATTCGACAATGTACAAAGATGCCGTTGACACTGGAACGCCCAGAGGTTTCCAGGGTCATAGGTCTGGGAGAGCCCTCAATTTATATTATCCTGAAGGTCAAATGACTCATTTACCCTCCCCATAGTGGTGATAATCCGCAATCAAGCCATGGGATGAAATACAGTAAATCATTGGGATTTTCTGGGTTGATTTCAATTTGATTCCGAGAATTCTAAGTTCTTGGGGCAAAGCGGGCATTGGCTCGACTCAACATGAAGGATGCCGCTACATCACCTATAGTAGTTTCACACCTATAGCCTATCAAGCGAAAAGATGCTAAACCACCTGAGTTTGGGGTTTCAGATTTTGAGACATCTACACTTGAAAGAGCATGCCGAACACGAGATAATCAATCCTGATGCCTTCATGGACTGGAATGAGACTAATGCGATGGGTGACCCCCACGGGACATGCTCGGTCAGAAGCCTCTACTTCTGTACCAACAAGATCCAACAAGATTGTCTTGATAACAGGTAAACAAAATTGCACTTGGGGCTCTTTGTTCTAGCGCCTGCCTTTGTTAAAAAAAAATGTAACACTTGCAGCGTGTTCAAACTTGAGGATCTTCAGTCCGGTGCTGCAGAATCATTTCGAGGGCCCCAGGAAATCCCCGCCTTGCTTTCAAGAAAAAGTGCCTCAGGGTCTTGGTGTTCAGGGGAACTAAAGAAGTGAAACAAGGCTTATGCCAATTCCAATGCCGTTAGTCTCGGTTTGGATTTCTTACGTGTGGTGTTTAATATTCCCCACACAAGTGGGCAAAATTAGGCATGGTTTATTATTGGCCGGTTAGCCACATTGTAGGCCTTGATCGAATTTGTGGAACCTCTATGGTCCCCTTGCCAACTGTGGCATAGCTGTGGTCTTGGGATGTCTGGGGCATGCGCGGCCAAGTTTGTCAAAAGAACGAGAATCAGAGTCTACCAAGATGAAAGTTACTGGAACTGCTGAAGCTACTTAGATTTTCCATGATTTTCCTTTTTGTGCACCAGCATAGTTGGTATAGACTATAGAGATGAATGAACTATGTCATTTCAATTCTTCAAACGTTCTCATGTGGAATCCTCTATTGAAGAGTCCACGTCCGATGTATTCGTTTTTCGCCCATCATGATCCGACACATAGTCCCCCCAGAAGTTGGAAACAACGCTCTACAACTGTGGCTATAGATCAATTTAATGTACCTGACAACTAACCTCTAGGGTAGCTAGGGATGTTAACCCCCAAAAATAGTGAGATTATATATAACTTATTGATATCGGTTGCCATCCACTGCAAATGGAATCTGCTGCCCTGCTGCCCTGGTCCAAGCGCAGGTGGGTCCGGCACCAGATGCATGGTACAAGCAGAAAGTTCGGCGGGGAAGCTCAGTTGATGGGATGCGGGGCTGGTGAAGGGTTTAGCGACTTGTGTGTTTGTCATTTAACTGGGGATATACTACTCAGCTAGTCATCTCATTTGTTGACATGTTCTGCAAGGTGTGAAAAAGAGTGGTCATGTTGAATCGCCTCAAATATCCCAAAATCTAATCGCCGAACATCCTAAGGCATTGCGCACAAGAGTTCGAGGGTGGCTGCAGCCATCCCTCTCGAAGGTAGTGAGGTTCCCCTGGGGCTGTTTTAATGTGTTTTCAACTTTCGTAAAAAGCGTCAGTAGTTAACAAAAACATATAAATAGATACCCAAGCGATCCCAAGCGCTGAGTTTTTCTTCAGCCTGTGCAAACATTTGCCACGCAATCCTACCCAGCCCTTCAGAATGTCAGAAGTTGTTCAGGCCTTGGGCCTTGGCTTGGAACCATTGAAACAATGGGGCTTAATGGGCTACAGCCTATTTATATCAACCAGTGAATGGCCAAATCAATGGAGTTCAATATGTTTGATGGGCTATAGGCCTGATTTATATAAGCCACTGAGTGACCTTAAATGATTTTTTCCGGTAGCCCCTCCATTTTTGAGATACTCCCATATTTAGATTGCTCATTGCGATGAATTGGAACCACCAAGGCGGCTCCTGCAGATGCTCATGGGAGGTTCGGAGGGGTGCAACAGGCGGATGGAGAGGTTTTCCTTTGAACAAGAATGAGCATGTTGGACCAAATAAGATGGTAATGCAAAACATATCAACAGGTTGAGATGGAGGATTGGACCCACAGCAACTCGTTAACATCCCTCAACTCGGCAGGAGGCAGGGATGTGGATAGCCAATTCACTTCGTGCACCGTGCACTGAAGTGCAGGGTCTGAAATTCCTTACAACTTAAAATGTCGTTGCAAGAAGTCAGAGATGCTCTTTGTTTTGGTTTCTTGATGTGTCTTGATTCTTTCCAAGAAGGGATTTGATCCCGTCAACCATTCTTGTTCATCAACTTTGCCGCGTTGTTGGCCCTTTTTTTTGGGCACCCAAGGGTGAAACTCTGACTTCTCGGCCCAAGAGTTATTCTTTCAAGATCGTGAAGCGATGGTTTCTGCGGGCGGTCTGACAGTGCTTCTCCGGAGTGATGGCAGCGCTGTGGCGTGTGGAAGCAACATCCTTGGACAGTGCAACATTCCCGTCTTGGAGAAGGGAACGACATACACCCAGGTTGGATTGTCCTAAAATTGGCTACCCTTAAAAATCTACTGGTTCCTGAAACCTTACTGGGAGTGACTTGCAAACATAGTATGATATATTTTGAATTATTAATTATTATGATATATTACATGTTTGGTTCACTGCTTCATTTTCAAGCCGGTCATAAAGTTAGGGTGCACAGCATTTTCAGACACGCCCAGGTCTCTGCGGGTGCAGATCATTTAGTTCTTCTCTGTAGTGATGGCCATGCTGTAGCATGTGGATACAATGATCATGGGCAGTGCAATATTCCAGCTTCGGATGGAACGTGCTACGCCCAGGTTTCCGCCGGTGGGCTTCATACCGTGCTTCTCCGACATGATGGTCAAGCTGTTGCGTGCGGGAACAATGATCATGGCCAGTGTAGCATTCCACCATTGGAAGAGGACATAACGTACACCCAAGTTTCCGCAGGGATGCGTCACACTGTGCTTCTCCGCAGTGACGGTCAAGCCGTTGCTTGTGGGAACAATGATGATGAGCAACGTGGCGTGCCGGCCTTGAGGGAGGGAATGTCATACAGACAAATTTCTGCGGGAATGTATCATTCTGTGTTTCTCCGAAGTGATGGCCACGTTGTTGCCTGCGGCAGCAACGATCATGGGCAGTGCGAGATTCCGCCTTTGTGTGAGGGACTCTCCTACATCCAGGTGTCTGCAGGCGGAGACCACACAGTACTTCTCCGAAGTGATGGCAGTGCCGTGGCGTGCGGAATGAATGATGATGGAGAATGCAATGTGCCACAGTTGGACGGGGAAGTATCATACCTCCAGGTTTCTGCGGGGATTTGTCACACGGTGCTTCTGCGAAGTGATGGTCTTGCTGCAGCTTGTGGCTTGAATCTTGAGGGGCAATGCGATATTCCTACCCCAGAGCCCTCGAATGGCTACACTTGGGATCATTCTCATATGCCACTTGGTAGAGACCTTGTTTTGCAACTTGACTATCTTTGTGATGATAAACCTATGCTGACATGCTCGAATTTGGCTGGGCACGAAGTGTTGCGCTTGAGAACAAATGGATCTGATTTGGCCTGGCATACTCAGAAACGTATTGCGCATGAATTGTTTGTAAACCTCCGCAGTCTTCGAGTTGTCTTGCCTGACGGCCGGTTGCTGGCCTCTGTTCAGTCTGACAATCCATTGGCCACAATTTCTGATTTGATCTCAACATCTTGAGGAAGCAGTTGATGGTTTCAAGTTTCCAATATGCTTAACCCTCCCTGCCTGGGAATATATTATCGCAAGGATATTTTTCCAGCCAACTTCGTTGGAAGACATTTGAAGGGTTTCACCAGGTGTCTCTGCAGAGGCTCAACATGAAGCCTTTGGATTCAGCAGCGCGTGTCGCACTAGCACCAACACTTGCCGTGTGGGGGTTCGACCGAATTCAGCAGGGACTCCACCGCCAGATCCCAGTTTTTTTTGCCTCGGACTTGGACCCGCAATGTACTCAGATTATAAAGTCGACAAAAGTACCTTAGATAATATTAATTAAGATTCTTTAATGTATAATACAAATTAATTAGATATGTCAAATCACATATTCCTCTTTGGTGGTTTCAAAGATGGGAAGACATTCTATCCCTAAGTTGGAGAATGTCTCCACTTGCACTTGTTTCTTGGGGTGGAGGGTGAGTTCAAAGTCGAAACCACCAGCCAACGAATCATTTGTCCAAGCATCTCTGAGTAGCAGTGGCACATTCATCTTCTGGTACTGTTCAACCTCTGGTAGGAGGTCAGGATCGACCACTAGCGCATTTTCCCCGACGTCTTTGGGTTTATCAGGTTTTTCTTCATTTCAAAAATTACCATTTGGGGTGCTGGGAATCATGCTGGAACCCAGTTTCGCTATTTGGATGGTAGTTTCCATTTATGATATTAGTTGTCATCCCACAGGATTATCTGGGTGCTTCTACTTGTTCTTATTCAGTTTCAAAATATCAAGGGGTTTCTCATATGTCTGGATGAATTACAACGACCTAAGACCTCACTGGAATGTTGGTTAGGATCGGGGTAAATATCCCAAAATAGCCGAACTTTTCAGGTCAGTGAATTACTACAATCTACCAAGATTTCTTTAGATTTATCAGGTTTTACACTGGAAGTTGAAACCGCAAACTTGACCCCTTTCCCTTTTGAGAGTGACAAGTTGCTTGCAGGAAAGGCACAGGATCAGGCGCATGGTTTGGGAGGGCGGAGGGCAGTAGTTGCCAGTAGTTTGGTCTCCCCAATTGGACTCCCGTGGCGAAAGACTCCCGCTAGTTTGATGTTGCCAAGATTAGCTGATTAAGTGATTCGTAAGTGGGTTTCAACGCTTAAACCCTTCAAATTGGCATGTATTTGGATACACCCCAGTTACGGTCACCACTTTGCAAATTCTGGCAAATCAAAGTAATAAGTCCCCATTTCCGGAGATAGTTCCGTCTATGGGTGGATCCGAACCATGAGTATTAGTTGCTTCCCCCCTTGACAGTTGGGAAAGACCCCGTTCTTGTTTTTAGCTCAAGCTACATGCAGAATGAACTTGTTTAATTGGTCAACCCGTCATTTTGCCAGAGAAACCCCAGGCTAGTTGCTACATACCACATTTTATCATATTTTATACTTTTGATTGCGCAGCAAAACATCCACTTGTTTCCCATTGGTTAACCCCGCGGCTTGAAGTCTATGGCCCGCATTTCCTTTGTGATGATCCAACTTAGATGTTACCAGTCCAGTGTTGATCTTGTCTGGAGCATTGCCCAATACATTCCAATTTTTAAGCGGTTATAACTCACAAAAACAAACCAAATATGTACATTATATATGGAAATTTATAGATAGATTGTCTCTTACAATATGTGTATTGCATATATGCGACTATGTATGTGTGTTGCATATATATATATATATAGCTAGTTGAAATATTACGACCCCGGTAGCCCCACATGTACAGTCTACTTAGTTATGCTCATGCCTAGGTCGTAGTGGTTGTAGATTAGCTATCAGACCAACCCTTCACAATGATTGTACAGTCATTCCCAATCCACCCTATGTCTAGAAGCGTTAGGCATAGGAGAGTCATGTAAAGAGTAGGAATTGTTATCCAGCAGGGGTAACATAGTAGCCCACCGTATTTACTTGGCTCAAGTGGCGCATAGCAAAAAGCG
>BGPT01002144.1:56878-103159 GCA_003297045.1 Symbiodinium sp. clade C Y103 | reverse complement strand
GCAGCGACCCTGTCGCCCCCTGCGGGTGAATAGTTAAAACTTGGACTCCGGGGTAGATCTGATTATAACCCTTTGGTACAGGGGTTGCCCCCACACACACACACACACATGCATGTATATGTGTGTGTGTGTGATATATGCATTAATTATATCATTGTGGGTGCATCCCACATCTTTTCTGTAAGTGCCCACGATTCCTGGATCTTTGGGGTACATTCGCCCATCCTTGGAAATTTTCCGGATGATTCACCACTCACTGACTGGAATCACCCACATGTAAGCAGTCCGCAACCCATACATATATATACTATTATATACTCCATTTACATAACTGGTTTATGAATAATATGGTTACCCTCCAGCAGTCAAACATAGCAATTGGAAATCCCCTATGAAAGCAGGTTTTATTATTAATCGGAGAACCAACTATAGATGGTGGACTCTCCATTGCCACGCTTCATTACTGGGTACTAAATGCTACTAACATCAACCTAACTGGTTTATAAATCACATGGTTCCTAAATTAATCTAAATGAGTAGCATTTAAAATGTTACTGACCTCTACTAAGTTTCCTAAATCTTACTCACCTCTACGTTATCATCACATCGTGGCCGATCTTGAGCCCATTCCACATGCCATCCCTCGGATCCCCTCGGGGGGCCTCGGTGTTCCATCCCCGCGCGTTCAAGGCGGCGTCCCATTGGGCTCTGGTGATCTCCTCCCTGCCGTGCTGATCCAATTCTTCGAAGGCCGCGCTGAGGGAACCGAAGGTGTCCACCTGCGGCTGGGAGGGCTGGGGATGGAAAGTGGTTGAATGATCACTTCAATAAGAAAAATTGGTAAAAATTGCAATTTCATGGGGCCTTTTTTTTGAGTCATGAATGATGATGATGATTTAGAGAGGTGGAATGATGGATTCCGCCCAAACTATAGCGGCTTTTGACAGAGGTTGTGGGAAATGAACCGCCAGAACAAGGAACAGATTTGACTATCTGATTGTTGGGGGTGCGTGGGGATTTTGACCAAGCAACTAAAAAGGCAATGTATTCATGGATGTCATGGCCATATTTCATGGGGACATTTCATGGGGATGCATAACCAAAAATATTGGATTCGGATAGGGGTATCTGAAAATGGTTTGTATATAGCATTCTCAAATCCAAAGGAAAGTGGTGAGTCACTATTGTAGTGGGATTTTACTTTTTTATCTTTTTGGGTGTTATATACTAGTCCGTATGCTTTAAAAATAACTATATACTATATTCTAATCTGGATAAGGATGATGAACCCGTGCATTTAGCGGTATCCTCTGGCAATTTTTGACAGATAGAGGTTAGATCAAATCAGTTTAGAATAAAATGACATGAGATGAGATCAGAGTTGGTGTTGAGTTGAAATTTCACCAGAAACCCAGGTTTTTATCATTAAAAAGTGGGCATCTTTACCTGTTTTCTGAGAGGATTCCAGCTCGCAGCCATCTGGGGCCGTCACCAACTTCTGCGCAAACTTCTCGACGTTCTCCTGGGTTTCTGCTGCTTTTTTCCCTGGAATCTAAGGATGGGGAATCCCCACGGCACTCCAGTACCATGTCTGTGTCTTCTGAGGTATGGGAAGCGACCGTAGAATCTAGTGTATCTTTATATCTTTAATCAACCTACTAAGACCTACCACAACTTCTACATAGCCATAGCCAACATAACGAACAACCAAGCAGGACCCGCAGCCAATTGACCAACCCAGCTAAGCCAATTCCCAATCCACCCAATGCCACCCCACCCAACAAATTCGTCCCTATCCTCGATGGCTTTCTCATCATTCGCCTTCATCAACAAATTCATGGCCCGCCGAGCGTGGCTCGGCATCCGCTCACCCTCCGCAGGCTGCGTGGACGCCATGTCCTGCTTCGCCGCATTGGCCTGCGCAGCGGAAAATGGGTGGTTTACCCTGAAGGATTGGGGGCGTTGCAGCAGATTTTCCCGGGAACACAACATGAGTTTTCCTTGCAACAAAAATGTACAACATGGTCAAACTATATGAGGAAACTTGATGGAACTCGGGAATATTTTGGAATGTAAGAGACTAGAATAGGGGTGCAAGCAGCCAGTACTTAGGTGTGCGAGTACGTCGGGTCAGAAATTGTGTCAAACATTGCTACGTCCAAAGCTGGCTGAGGGACCCCAACCGCCCCAATGAGGACGACATACCTCAAGGATCCTCAAGGGAAACCAAGCTGTGGTTGACTTTGAGGTGCCCCGGGTCCCAGCTCAACCTTTGAAGCTTGCGCAGGCATCAGATGAACCAGGCCACTGATTGATAGGCTCATTTGTCTCACAATTTGAACCCGGCTCGCAACAGAGTGATCAAGGCTTTGTGCTCCCAGGGAGGGTCAAAAACTATAGAAACTATTCAAAAATTTACACGCGTGTTTGAAAAACTTAGTTAGGTTACGCTTAAATTGTTTAAAAGAAAACACTATGTACACTATAGTAGTTACAGTAAAATCTTTCTCACATCTGCATCTTTTTTGCTCCTGCAACCCATCAAAGCCCTCCAACCACCCCGGCCATCATCTTCCATTTCGTCTGTGCTGTTGGAGCAGGCCTGATAGCAGAAGGCTGCAACGCGGCCGGGATGTCACCATGGGAAATGCCTGGGGATTCCTAGGAAAATCAATGGGAAAACCATGGTCTGGGCTGTGGTTGACCCACCCCACTCTGGCAAATTTGCGCGTCTTTGGGGATCATCAGCCCAATTTCTTTCCATGTAAACTCTGTTCGAAACCACCAGCCAGATGTATCAATGGTGGGATTTTGTATTAACACCAGGATAGGGAGATTGCCGGAGGGTAAGAAAGCTCTACAAATATACCGGTAAGCGTGGCGTGTAGCAACTTTTAGCATTATATACGTTGGGGGACAGCCATAAGTTTTCGAGAAACCATGGGGCCACCATCAATAGCTTCACTTCATAAGGCCGTGCTCAGTGTAGTTCATCGTTGCGGTTCCCAGGACCGATCTCAGATAAGAAATGGTAACAACACACATCATAACTTAAAACCCAGATATATATATATATATATATTATTGGGATCCAAATCCTTTAATAAATAGTTATTAATGAATACTTTATGTATATATATATATATATATATATGTGTGTGTGTGTGTGTACGTACTGTATATGTGCATGTAGGCGTGTGTATATATATATATATTATTTGTATATCTCTATATATCTCTATATCTACATAATTTATGATGTATGTATTATACATGCATACATGGGCTAAGTGATGTACCTCTCTAATATCCTCTAATAAATGGGTTGCTAATAGCTACTAACCACTTGCTAACTGTGATGCGCCTCGGGGCCCGGATCACTTGCAGCCAGGCTTCTGTGAGGCCGCCATGAAGCCCTTCTCAGAAGATGTGTTTGCTAAGGAGGGGTCGCTGTCCGATACAAATGTGCCGGTGCTACCCATGTTCCTCATCTACAGCGGCCAGCAGCTACAAAAATGTGCGTCCCAGATGTTCAAGAATTGAGAAACACCCAAATCTGATCAGAAATGATCAAAACCGAAAATGGTGTACCCTCTGGTAAACTAACATAACTATGGAATTTCACCTTTTAATGGGAAAATCAACTATAAATTGCCATTTTCAATAGCTATGTTACCGGAGGGTACGCTATCCTACAGTTCTCCCTCAACTGCTGCCCCTGGTCGACCAACATGCCCTGGAAATCTGCCGAAAACCCATCGACGCCTCGAGAGGCATGTTGCAACAAAAAGCAAGCCATCTCTGGGCCCAATGGATTCCCAGCACCTCTAAAAGAAATGGAAAAAATGGGGAAACAAGAGCAACCGCTGAAAAAATATTACTTAATATTAGTTAGAAACATGTGTCAAAAACTGGAAAGGACCACTAAAAGAAAAAGTTGAAACCCTTAGACACATTTCAAAATGGTCTCATCTCCAAGCTTCACCGGTGGCAAGGACAGCTTCTCCTGCTCCAAGTCTTGCGCTCCATCCGACTGTGCCCGCGGCAAGGCTGCCGGGCCGCCAGCGCCGCCGGCGCTCAGCTGGGGCAGGGCGGCCTGGAAGGTCTGGGCCGCGCCAATGGTGGAAGCCAACAACTTCTTGGGGCTCACCTAGGTAGATTTCGGCTGGGGATTCACCACGGTTCACCCATTCCCAGCTGTCTTCGTCTTGTGGACAACCCATGGTTTTCAAAGCCGTTCGCAAAATGTTCTCGACACTCATGGGCCGGTTTTCCACGATGGTATATCACTATATCTACAGGAAGGTGCCATAAATGGGTGAAATGAATCATCCCTGGCCCTGGTGGACCTTTAGGGGACTCCGACATGAGGCTGAAAATCGTGGTTGAGGTGGTGGGTGTGCGGTTTGCCCAAACGTATACGGGTATACCGGCCCTCTGGCAAATCAAACAATGGCTAAATGGGAAATCCCATATTAGTGGATGGGCCCTTGGGGGTCCGATAGAAAAGATCGAAGAGTTTTCCAAGATGGTATGATGGATATTTCTATTTGAAGCGGGGTTGCTATGTGTTGCTGTAATGACCTCTAATTCTAATGTGTCTCATGGGGATGCGTGCCAATCTATCTTGGTGAATTGGCTGACAGTTCATCAGCTTGAAAGAGCTAGGCCATTTAGATTTAGAGGTGATTCCCAAAATCCTGCCCATCATTCATGTTGTGACCTCGCAGTGAGGTCGCTGTCATTTACCCAATTTTGATTGCCCGGAATTCAGACAAGATGGGGCCCCAAAAAAGATATGCAAGGTGGTTTTATGTTTATGACTAGGCTAGCGGATTGATTACGGTGAATATCTACAGCTGGATGGTTTAGAGTTTAAAGACTAGTTCATGACTGGGGAAGGCCGTCTTTAGTGCCAGTATAGAAAGCTGTTCTGTATTGATCCCAAATGAATGCGAACTGTTCAATATCAAACATGCCAAGTCCAACAAAGCAGTTTTCCAGGTCACATCAACATGGTCGGGGCGGCCATGCATCAAAGAAAACAGACATATCCATACATATCCGATCCCAAAACCAACCAGAAAACAGCTTCGGTCTGGATTCCTATTCAAAATCCCAATGGATTCGCATTTTGGAGTGCTTCAGGTCAAATTTCGTTGTAGCATCGGAAAATCTCACCCAAGTCCCACACCCCCGTCAGTACAGCAACCTTCTGTGGCAGCAAAGATCCCAACGTACTGGCCGCTCCTGCTGCTGCTCCGGCCTTTCTAAAGTCACCTGGGTCAAGAGATGCCAATGGCGAATCTCGATACGTATGCGCATGATGTAGGATGGCAATCCGTAGGTTGGTCTTCTTTAAAAATGCCATGGCGATTCCATGCTGTCATTTGTCACCCCTAGGCCCTAGCCCCTCATCGATCAAGACACCAATCAGCGATGTCATCAGTCGATTTATAAGCTTTGCTTCAGCCCGCGTCGTAGCATTCTGCCGGTATCCAGGCTATTCGCCGACCATCGCAGTGCCGCGTGGCAGAATTACGTGTTGAGAACCACCTGTACAAAGTTCAGATGGTGGACTCAGGTGCTGAGTTTCACCCCATGGTGAGGGGAAAGTAATGCAACTTCTGCCATCAAAGTAGTGCGATGTTTAAATCTATGGCAATTTCGTGCAATTTCTATTGCCTTCTGAAATTTTATGCCATAGCTATGGAAAATCGCCATTTTGAGAACTGTAAAATCATCATTTTAATGTATTCTAATCATCTATTTCTCTGGGCCATGGCTTCCAGTTCGCAAACTGTTTAATAACTAGAGGCTACCCTCTGGTAATCTAACATAGCTATTGAAAATGGCCATAGAAATAGTGTATTTTCCCATTATACAAATGGTGAATTCCCCATCATTTACTATAGTTACTGCAGTTTATTTACAATTATGTGAATATTAGTTCCCCAACATTATAGTATAGTTACTATAAAAATTGTGAATTCCCATCATTGTATTTTCAATTATGTTACTGTAGTTTACCAGAGGCTAATTCCCAAGCATCATTGCAAACCCAGGTGGCTACTGGTCTCAAACCTCTTCGAGGTCGAGCCACCGTGGCTGCCGTGGCGGGATTTCGGAACGGGACCCTCCCATAAAACAGACAAACAATATGGATTACATTGGATTACCTATGGCGTATTTCATGGGACATCTAGTGGGATATGTGATATGTAACCAACAAGACACAGATATGGTATGCAGATATACCTTCCGGTAAACTAACAGTTTGCGAAAATCACCAATTTTAATCGCTAAGTTTTAAATCATGGAACGAAATGGGCAATTCTGCCATAGCGCGCTGTTAAATCACCAGAGGGTGCCGTACTGATGCGCTACAAAATAGTTGCACAGGAAGAGGCAAAACCAAACACACAAACCTAGCACGCAGGGCCAAGAAGCCTCTGCACAGACCTACCGGAAGTAATCTATCAAATGTTGGAAAAGAACAATAATATGCAAGAAAAATGAGGGAGCATCTGGAAATTGGGTTTTCCCCACGTGAATTATGATTAAAAGTGTATGGTTTTAGGCGACACCATATGTTCACACAAACAAACGTGGAAAACCTTTGGGGAACCCGTTTTGAAAGGATCTACTGTCATGGTGGGTTGTCATGGATTCTCCATCTGCAAATAGACTGAAGAGTAACCAGAAAAAGGGCTAAGTCTGATGGTTTTGCGGGTCCCAACCTGTGGGAAACCCCTATGAATGATGGTTTGACATTTGGGGAAACATCCAAAATTGTTCTTTAACCGGCCATCCTTGACTACGAAGCCAGGGGATACAACATGATACAAGCGTATACAGGCATTCTAAATACAGACATGGATCAGTACTGGGTCGCCCTTCAGGTTCATGATCTGAAACGTCGAGCAATACCCATCGGACTGGAAGCGATGTTCAGTGATGTTCATGGGAATCCCATCTACCCCACTGCTTGAAGGCAATAGGAAGCCTGATCGAAGATTCCATCCATTTCTCAACGATGTGAAGATGACCCTGGGGTGGAAAATCTAGCCCACGGGGCGCGTGCCGGGCATATCGTTTCCCCTAGCAGTCTAACCTGGCCAAAGAAATCCCCAAAAATCTATACATGTCACCCTCTGGTTATGTAACATAGCTATGGAAAATTGCCCATTCTGTTTGATGATGTATTATCATTTACCGTTCTTGAAAATGGTGATTTTCCAGCTCGCAAACCG
Source organism: Symbiodinium sp. clade C Y103 (assembly GCA_003297045.1). Classification (NCBI taxonomy): domain Eukaryota; class Dinophyceae; order Suessiales; family Symbiodiniaceae; genus Cladocopium; species Cladocopium sp. clade C. Next base: position 95,906 of record BGPT01002144.1, on the reverse strand, counting down.
TTACATAACCAGAGGGTATATCCATTGTCCAACTCTGAGGCCCCCTGGCGAGCAGTGCCATTTGGCACTGCTGAGCCTGCGGCGACCTCGGGCCATGATGACGCTACTGATGGTGATGTTCGCAAAATGTTGTACAATAGTACTATTGGTATGGATTGTATGGTTCTCATTGTTATTGCTAACTATTGTTATGATAATAGTGAACTCCTATTATTGTACAGTACTCATATTCTTCTCATGTTTCTTGATTCTTACTGCAGTACTGTTGTTGTACAATGTTGTAAATCTTATCAGTATCATGAGGAGAGGACAAGGTTTCCATAGGATTTGCGGGCCATATCTCCCATCCTGCCCCTTGTGAGAGGTCCATCTTGTTCTACATGCCACCTGGCGCCCGACCTTTTCCTACCTCTAGGATCCTCTAGGTGTATATGCATATTGCATGCATATGATTTTATATATATATAGTTATATATAATTATATGTATATAATTATTCACACATACATGTAGAAATATGTTTTCACATGTGTAAATATGCGTGCGGACACGTTATAAATGCTTTAGCCAGAAAGAAACACGTACTGCACAGCCCGCACTGAGATGATCCAGGGCTGGAAACCGGCCGAAGACTTCGGTCCGAACGCTAAGGCGGTGAAATATGCAGAATTGAGAACGTGGTTTAAGAGCGTTAGAGAGACACATTTCTTCACCTCTGTATAGGGATTTGCTGCCCCAAAATAGAGTTGAAGTCATCTTTGGTTGAAATTGTGTCGGATGTTTGGGGTTTCTTGGTTGCAAACCCTTCATAGTCCCAAAAAAAAACAGATTGAAATGTGAAAAAACAGCAGGCCGAATCCAGCTGGCCCAATCGAATGGGCCTTGATGCCGGTGTAGTGCTCTACTGCATTTCCAATAATTGGTAGAAGAATGATTCCAATGAACCTCAATGAATCACCGAAAATCCCAGGATGAAACCCCCAACAACAATTGGATGATTGGGCCATGTTTGCCATGATTGGGCCTGATTCACTTGGCTTCTCGGATTCTGTAATAAAGATAATAATAGTATATAATAGTTCCAAGTTGGGCCGTTTTTTTTGGCGGGATTCTCTTTATAGCCATTGCCAATACTTATAAACAAGTATCTATTGTAATTATTCAGAGTCTTGGGGCCTGCCCAACTGCCGAGGGACCGCAGGATCCCACAATGGGAACTTCCAATGAGAAAATCACGGTGCAAACATTTGCAAGCCCTTCTTTTGTCTGATTCCATGTGGTTGGACTGAGCCCCATGGTTTGCCTTTCTTGTTTTGGGCCATGTTTGAAGACTTAAAGTACCCTTCTTCGAACAAAACGTGAAAATGGAGAACTCAACTTGTTCAACAGGAAAATAAACGCGGCTTTTCCGTGCCCAGGGTTCTAAACCAACCAAATGGTCAACAGCCCTGGACAGAAAGGACTTTGACCGCCCTACTGCTGCCGCTACATGTGACGTGGCTGGGCTATTGAACACCTGAAGCAAAGGTTTCGAAAGTTGGGCAGGCCCTTTTTCTATGTCCACGAAAACTTAGAACCCAGTTCAACCTGCACACATTGCACACGCCTCGGCATCCCAACCCTGTCAGTTGCAACAGGATGCCCAGGCTCCTCAGCAATTGACATTATCCCTCCCAATTGCAATGGGCGTGACAAATCCCCAATAAGCCAACGGATGTCCATCCCCTATCTCCTTTTTTCTGAATCATATTAGGTCACTTCTTCACATCATCTCCATGATTTTCAGTCAACCTCAAGCTCAAGGGGCAACAAATATTCATAGATGCCACCGGCTGTGCAGTCTGGGTTCGCCATTCTCACATACAGGGATCTCCCGTGAACCAGAACTGCATTGGGTGTCAATAGATCCGGGCACTGCAAGACTTCTGTGAAAGTTGAAGAGCCCAGATGGAAAGCAAGCACCTTCCTTTGACCCTGATCAGCTACATAGATGGTTTCCCCCTCAGTTGCGGACAGGTCCCATAGTTCCCCTTCACATTCACTTGGGATTTCTCCAACAACGACTGGTTCCATGGACTCGACTCAGCGGGATTGATCCGCAGAATGCGGTTGGTCGAATTATCGCTGAGATAGATCACTTCGTCCTTGATTACAGATATTCCAACCACTGAGAATTCCAAGTCAAAGCTCTTAAAGGCAATCATGGTCTGGAGCGTCGATCCAACCAATTTCTGCAGGGCTGCATCGTTCACCACATACAGCACGCCATTGGGCGAGCAACACAGTGTGTCAGCTTCTTGAAGGTCCAGCACTACGTGTCTAGATCCGTCTTGAAAACTCACAAGCTTATTGTGGTGAAAGTCTGCCACAAAAATCTCCCCGGTGGGAGAGATTGACAAGTCACAATCCGACCCCAGTTCAGTGATGCCAGTTACCCTGGCGCCACCTGCAACCTGTTGCGTGCTCGCAGGGTCACCAGGCTTCCAGCAAAGGATGCTGCCTTGATAGTCCGTGGCATAGAGGGCATCTTTGTGCCAGCACAAGGAGTTGCACGCTATAGGCAAGACTTGTCGCCCCGGAGCTTCAATGCTGGCACCCAAATATGGTGACCAATGCTGGAAACAACGCCTCTTTGGACTATGTGGACTTTGAGGCCTTTTTCGTTCCTTAACCCGCAGGGCTTCATCAACTTCTCGGTGTAGGTCTTCACCTATTTGGCCGGAGACAGCCAAGCGGCGAAGTCGATGCAAATTCTCGACTGAAATTGATTGGAAATCCACATTTTGCAGCAGGATACCCAGAAATGCACTTCCGTCCTTGGAGGTATTGTGCCAAGTCAATAAGCCCTTCAACACGGCTTCCTCCCGAGACACGCACAAATCTTCTCTTCTCAAAATTCGGGCCAGCTGACTAGCACTAAGCTTCCCAAACTCAGGATGCTGGCTGCAAGTCTCAAAATCCTCTGCAATTTTCTCTTCGCATGCAGCTTTCAAAATGTGAAGACCATGTGTTTCTTGCAAAATTTGCAGGGCTGCACTGCTGTCCATAGAGGCACGGACACCTACTTCAATCGCCCCAGCTAACTTTGGCAAGTCGAAAGCCTCTGCCAATCGAAGAAGTTCAAGACCAACTGCCAGCTGTACTTGAGGCTGCCCACCATAGATGAAATCAAGCAAGGCAGATACGGCTGCTTTTGAAGCAGCAATTTCCACTGGCTCTCCTCGTTGCACTCTTTCTGCTTCAAGAAAGGAACCACTCAGCAGATTCTTGAAAAATGTGCTGGCTGCAGATAGCACGTTTGTGTGGGCGTGATGCTCTGTGCCATCTGAACTCTTCAGCACGACATCACCTCATCGTTTCATTAAAATCCGGGCCCCCCCGGCCAAAAAAATGTCGGTGAGATACGCTATTATTTCCCTACTAAACAACCCAAAAAAGGCAAAAACAATTTAGAAAATCGGGATCTGCGATTCTTCATGGTTCCGGTCACATAGCTGGTCTTCCTTCCAGAATTTGCGCAACTGTTGCAGGAGCGCCGCTTGATGATGTACGAGATTTAAGTGTTCAAGCAAGATCGGCGCCATGGGCAGCTACAAAGAAAGAATTGGCACTCTTGCTGCGTTTGGAAACCAATGATATCATCCTCCAATGCTATGATCAATTATTATCATATTGGATATGTGTAGTGCTGCTATCGAGAGACCAAACCTTGACATTCCATTCATTTGTGTATTCGTTGCATTACTTGACGTCATTGTTGAATCTGATTTGGTCCTCTGGAGCCTTTTGATGCTGGATGTGGCCAGCACGGAGTCCAAGTGTCCGTGCCGTCCGTGCGGTTTCCCTTGCCGTGTTTGATTACCGCAGTGTAAACCACGATGATATGTGCAAGGTATATATCTCTAAGACTCTCGAACAAAGCTGTGGAAATAGATGACGCCAATCGGAATATCGCAACACCACCACAACCCTGGGAGTAAACTATCCCCAAGAAATTCTCTAGTGGAAACTTGATATCCATGAGGCTACAGCAGTTTCAATGCCCGTGACTTTATGACACTTGGATTCCCAGCTGCCTTTGGGGTTGCATTTTCAACGACCACAAGGGATTCTATATGATTTTATTCTCCGTGACTTGAATCTTCGAAGTCCGCCAGAAAAGTGTCTGAATGGTTCAATACAATCCTTGATCCCATCTTTTGCTGGTCACTATCCCATTGTAACCCCAGTATCATCAGACATTTGATATCCGACATGTCCGACATGTCCGACATCCCATCGCCACCCCGGGCCTCACATGGCTCCCCTTCAGCTGTTTCTGCTGCAGCTTGGGGGTCAATTACTGGTATATCACTGGTATATCTGGTATGGTGTGGAGGTTGAAGCAGACATGTCGAGCTCTTGGCTAGACCTTAGTGTCGCTGCAACAAGTGTGATAGCATAGTTGTGTAGAAGGAATGCAGCTGTGACAAAGTAAACATGAAGGATGATGGATAATGATGGATGATCATGGCCGGCATGGTGGAAATCGATGGAAATGAGTTTCAACTTCAAAGGATCCTCCTTGCAGAAAACCTTGGTATGTTTATCCATGTTGGCCGCTGTGAAGTTCGGGGAAAAACTCCAAGAGTTGGTCAAAATTCAAAGCTGCTGGCTGTCATCTGTATGTGGGAAGCGTCAAGCCGGCTTGAGCACCGACAAGCGATTCAGAGACAAAACGCGGTTTTGACCAAATTGGGATATTGAACCAGCAAAAACGTGGTTTTCACCGTGCAGACTGTGGATACTTTCTCTAAGAAAGTATATGCGGCACTTCACAAATCAAAATTGTAGATCTGGAACCCAACATACATGTGTTCCAATCAAAAATTGATTGCTGTTCCGAAATTCGTCTTGTAGTGAGCTGGGATGAAACGACCAGTGACCTGCCAGCAATCCTTTCACTTCCTTCGAACTGTTGGGATGGAACATGATGGAAACACCGACTCTTACGCTTGGCAGGGTGGTTTGATTCCATGGCTTTACCCCGCATCCGGAGACTTCTTGCAGCAGGCCCTTTTTTCAACAACAGATTTTCTGCTGAATGATGCTGAAAGTTGATCCACCAAAAAAAACTGGGTGGGTCTCAAGAATCCTTCAAGACCTTGGAATTAGTGCAGATGTCGATGGCATCCTAGGCCTCCAAGACTTGAATTTTCTTGAGACGTGCATTGAAGCCACGCCAAAAAACGGGTGAAATCTGCCTCTCTGGTTGATCCAACTGCACGGAAGGTCCGATCCGAATGATGCGAACCAGCAGGGACCACACAAAAGCTACAGGAGTCTGGGTGAAAATCCCTGAGATCAGCTGAGATCTCCCCAACATCCCAAGTGCAACCGACCGGTTCTTCCACCAGCTGCCCCTAATTTCGCCTTGAAAGGCTGTTCCCCTGTTTGTCGTTCCCGCTACCGTACTTTGGCACCTACGTTCCTGGTATGGCCTGGCACATGCACAGTGCACGCAGATATATATATATATATATATTTATATTTATATTTATTTATTTATTTATTTATTTATTTATTTATTTATATTCTTATTTATATTTATTTATATATATATATACATATACATACATATACATACATATGCATACGTATGTGTGTGCGTGTGTGTGTGTGTGTGTGTATTTGTATGATTTGTATTTGTGTATTTATGTTGTGTATATATATATATACATTCACACGTATGTGTGTGTGTGTGTATTTGTATGTGTGTATTTGTATGTGTGTATTTGTATGTGTGTATTTGTATGTGTGTATTTGTATGTGTGTATTTGTATGTGTGTATTTGCGTATATGTTGTGAAAATATGTATATATGTATATGTATATGTACCTCTCTCTCCATCACCGTCTCAATGAGTTCAGCCAAGGCTGTATATGTGTGTATATTTTTTTCGCAATTCCAGTCCAAATTCCTTTTGACTGATTTAACATGCAAATTTACAGTCCAAGAGCAACCTCTTGCGAATGCACCATCTTTTATTTGAAATGGCCCCGGGCGACCCCCAAATTTGCATCTTCTATTTGAAAAAATCATTGAATATCTATCTTATTGTCATGAAAAAAATATATACAAACGTAAATGTATATATGTATGCGCATTAGCAAACCAAAAGAAACCGGTTAGTACGATATTGTCTGTATAGATACACAAACACACACACACACAAACACACACATACACACACACTATAGCATATAGACAGAGAGAGAGAGAGAGAAAAAAAAAAAAAGAAACGGGGGCGGGCGAGAACTGGTCAATGGTTGATGTACTCGTGCACCCGTTCTGGGTGCAGATGAAATCTGACAAGGATTGAGTGGTACTAAGTACTACCATCCGGTCATCAAACATGGCAATGAAAAATTCCCCATCTATGGATAGTTTTCGTGGTTCTTCCCATTGAAACCTCCTTTTTTAGCGGATTTCCCATTGCCACGTTTGATTTCCTGAGGGTATCTCCAATTTGCTGATGAAGATGACACTGGTGGTACTGGTGCTGCCATGCTCCTCCACCGCTTCAGGGATGATCACCCTTGGCTCGTGAGGAATCCAGCTCCGGATGTCTTTCAAACTTGGGTGCAAACAATGCAAACAATGGCATTGTCAGCAATTTTGTTGGGGTTGTTTTTCACTTTATTTCTGGCACCCCAAATTTTGCTATGACCAAAGTAGATCAAAGTAGTAGGGGCAGTTCAACCCAGATAAAACGCCAGCTGCATCCTCAACGGGGCATCACACGTCAGGAACCCACAGGGCAGGGCTCAAAGAGCGCCCCCGACTCTCACTTGGCTCTCCCGGTCAACCTCGGAACCAACAAGGGACGAGTTTTTGTCGGAAAATTGGTATAATGTGGGGACGGTTTATGGCATTGTTTTACCCACATTAGGAAGCGGAAGTGCGTTTCTCATGGTGGTGAAATCAGTAAGGTGTTTCGGTGTCTCCATGATTTTGAAGGCCGTATCCTGAGGGTGATCCTGTTGATCGCTCATCCCGTTCATTATCCTGTCTGAATCTAGGTTAAGTTTCTGCTGCTTAGTTGGTTTCTCAAATTTTCTCAAACATTTTTTCCCTGCCAGGCAAGTTGCCTTGGAAAAACAAGCTGCTATGGTTCCAGACATTGCCCCGCTTGTCACATAGATCCCGCATATCCATTAGTTTAAATAAATTTGGTGTAAACAATATCATGCTGAAACCAGCATGATAAACCCCTAGTTTTATCGTGTGGGCATAGACATTGACAGAAACATTGGCATTAATCACTCGCACGTCAACTCTATAATGTCTGTCATGGGTTACATGTTCCATGTTAATGCTTCTTGAACCCCCCATTTTGTTTCATTCTCTACTACCCGTGTGGCCATCTGTCTATGACTATGGCTCAAAATTGGCTCAAATAACATTGATGGCTGAGTGCTAACCGGCTGTTGCCATTTGATGGAATTTCCTGGAGGTCAAAAATAATCATCTAAAATGATGGTTCGCAAGTGACCTATACCCGTATTGATGCATTTTTGCATACCCTAAAAATGAACGTCAAACCCAAACCCATCTTTTCCTGCAGTTATACATAGGATGTGTATGTGTCCATTAAAATCTCGGGTGAATACCCCATGTTCGCCGCTTGAATGCCGGTTTCTGTTGTTTCTAACGATGGTTTCTCGACCATGTGCTGAGAAGGCCGCTGCCGATTCTCCAACAGGACTTCCCTGAGTTGTTGCTTCAGTCGATCCACCTTGAAGCGAGGCGTGATGTCCGCGGCGAAGTTCATGGTGCTTGGATGTGTTTAATGTGGTAAACTCACTGCCATTAACCATCCCCTAAAATCATCACAAATGGCGATATAAACCATCCCCAAATGGTAGGTTTATTATTGGTTGTCCCACCTTGTCCATTTCTGTTGGGAAAACACAGAGAAAAATCGCCTGAGTTTCGAATGAACTCTGGGTACCCTCCGGGTCTTGTAGAAGAACACGGAAAATCCACCAGAAAGGCAGCTATATATCTCCGAAAACTTAGTGGAAGGTACATGACATACCTGAAAGCGAGTCTGAATCAGATCATATCAGATTCAATCTCAAGTAACTGGCCTTAAAATCCCAGAATTTGACTGGTTTGATCCACCAGCGTTCGTTGCTGATGCCCTACCTACTATTGTATGGCAATTGGGGTCCTGTTTCTAGTACTGTTGTCTCAGCTTGGCATAGAGCTGAAATATGCTACAATAGAAGGACCCAGTCGCGAAGGTCAACAGCAAAGTCTGACTTGAATTGATGATTGCAGAGGAGTTGCGTTGCTTCAGGAAAAAGCTCAGCCCCAAGTCTTGACACGTCGCTTGCACACTGCTGTTCCCATGTATTCACTGGGGCAAGCGGGGATAGCTCCAAATGAATTGGTGATATGACAATCAAATCGCTGTCATGTCATGTCATCTGCCTAGTTAGTTTGTTTGGTCATGTCATGTCCCTTATTGGTTTGATCAACGACAAGTCTGCTGCAATCTGGAGAGGACCCCCAGAAAAAAGCTGGAAATCCGATTGCTGTAGATCCCCCCTCTGGTGGATTTCCCTTTGCAAAGTACAAGAGATGATACAACTAATACATAATTACCTATGACTATAGCTATAACTATATAGACTATAGATATATATGTATAACCATGTCAAAAATATCCTAGTGCTGGTGGGTACGCCAGAGCAAAAAAAAACATCAAAGATTATTGAACCCTGGTTGGTAGATGGCGTAGCTCGAAAGTTGTGATGAAACAAGACATCAAAGTGATATCCCTAAGTCAAAGCCAGGGAGGCTTAGTTTGTATTGGGTGTCCTGTACCACATTTAGTGGGGATCCGCCAATGTTACCAGTAACTCCTCATAAACACCTCTGTTTTTGTATTGTATATGTATCGTATCTGTCCACATCTGTCCCATGTTTGAGGGGCACAAATAATGATGTGGGGATGAGATTCATTCATTACAGTAAAGTATATAGTTCGCACCATATAAGCAGGCATCGCGGCAATCCCGATGATATGTATGGCATTGTTTCTTTGAGTACACCCTCCAAATGGTAATGTGTAAATGGGTATGGTTTCTGGCATCGGGTTTGCAACCTCAAGTACGACCCCGTTTTTAATGGATCATGCTGAAAAATGGGAGACCCCAAAAAAGAATTGCCAAAAACAATTTGATGGGTCATGGTCCAACGATTTGGTAAACCCCCGGGTCATCACCATCACTATCCCGCCGAGGTCCTAGGAAACATCCATCGCGGTTGCAATAACAATCCCCAACAAGGCAGGTAGTATACCCACCAGCAATCAAACGTGGCAATGGAACATGCCCGATACATGGAGGCTTTCATGGAAAAAATATGTGTAAATGATGGAATCTCCATTGCCATGTTTGTTTACCAGACGGTAACCGCCTTCATTGACCTATCAACAGTGATATGTTTCATGGCGCAGCATCGCCTCCCCATGAAGCTCTTCCCGCTGTCGAGACATGTCAGCCATATCCACCTCTCAGCGATGAGTTTCGGTGGGGTCATTTGTGCGGCGAGAAATTGGTGTTGAATCCGATCAAACATGGGAGATGTCCATGATATGGGTTTCAGGGAAATCTGCAGGAAACACTGGTTTTCACTCCATCGAAGATGTGGTTTTCCTCTAGATCTTCCCATGCTATGTTGGTGTGATGTTTATGAGCAGGTCAGCGACCATCTAGCTCATTCAAAGGAAGATCCAAGTGTCTGACAGGAGCGACAAGAAAAGGGACAATTTCAGACAAAGGTCTCAAAACCGGGGGTAAATCCAAGAAAACCTGAGAAAAGATCGAAAAAATATGAACACCATCTAGGCCACAAGTGCTCCAACAGAAGGAGGAAAAAAACCTGTTTGAAACAATATGTAAGTCTTGTCTTCACCATCACCTGCCCTAGCCATCACTGGTTTCCCAAAATGTCTGCGTTTCCTGCCAGGACCACCACAAAAGCCACGACCCCTTTCTGCGAACCTGCAGAGTCTTGATGACCTTTTGAGCTTCTGCTAAGAGATGTGGCGACTGGCAGCAGAAGTTTGGAGAATTTCCGCGTACCAGTTGCACCCATGGACTCACAGCTAAGAATGCAAATGCACATTCACATCTAGATGCATATGGAGATAGAGAGATGTAGATTTAGATAGAATATCATGGAATATACACCTGGGAGAGAAAACGTGAATTCAAATAGGCATGTCCTGTGTCTACATCTCCATTTGTACATCTGTTTTAGAAAGCACTGCAGTGAATGGCATTCCGTCATCACTACCAGTGCATACCAGTTGTTGTCGTCATTGTTGCAGGGTGACCGCTTTGGGATGCCATCCTTTGCTAAGATGGATCACAAGATGGACTTCACCCATTCCTCTAATTCCTAAATCGTACCCCCAAGAAGGATCGATAAAGGGTCCCAGAATCAAGAGATCGAATACTAACCCCGTATCCGCTGTTGCTGGGGAACAGCCCACATGTCGCCACATGGGTTTGTCCTTCAAAACATAGCACCCCAAGATCCTGTGGTTGAGAACATTGCTTTTCACAGGTGAAACACAAACCCAGTCGGTACCTGATATTTTGATACTTTGTGCGTAATCTTCCATGTTCGATATTTAAGTGTCCATCTCCCATGTTCGATATTTCAGTGTCCCATGTCATCCATGTGTGCCATTCTTCAAAAGTTAATGTCGATGAACGGGGTCTACGGTATACCCAATAGTGAACAATCCACAATGAGTGGGATTAAATCCTCAATTTCAATTGTGGTTTACGACACTGTGTTACCCTTCTTCTTGGCTAAACACATGACATGCCATGACCAAACGAGGGCCATTCTTTCCAAAGAATTGCATTTCTATCCCCAGATCTATTGCAATTCGTCCAGGAAATCATTAAAACATACAGTATGATTTTGTGGTATATTACCTGCCCGCCCCCCAACTGACATAGACCCTGCCAAATAGGGACTTGGAAGGCTACAGTACTTCCCCCTGAAAATGAGCTATTCTTAGAATCTGCGTTAGCTGGGGGGATGGCAGTGGTTCTCTCCCACAACACCCCTCGCTGGTAAACATCCATGAACATCCATGAACATCTATAAACATCCATAAACATCCCGCATCCCTTGGTTCAATCCCTGTGTAATATCCCACCTGCAATGAAGCTTCGACAAAAATCCCAGCGGTAGAATCACAGCTAATCCTACCTCACTGAATTGACTGGGGTTACAATCCACTTGCCGGGTTGAACCACCAAGTGTACACCTATTGTTGATTATATATCCCATTATATCCCACTCTATCCCATCAAAAATCTCATGAGAATCCAAAATGGGAGAAGACTCACTTGCGCCCACAGATTTTTCTCACTTCCATCTAAAATACTCAAAAATATGTGGGAATATGACTGACATATTATGACCTTTCTGTCCAAAACTTATATACATATGTATATATATATATAGACATACATACATATACAAATACATACTTCTCTGGTTCCCGGACCCCTGCCTGGCCCGGCATCAAACACTGCGCCGCGCGCGACTCTTCCACAGCCTGCCGTACGTACGTCGAGCGCGGTGATTTGTCGCCGGAGGTCGCCGGTGTTCTTCGGGGAGGTCAGCCGCATCAAGTGGGGATTGAACCAACAAAAATGGTGAGTTCAACAGAAAGCATTGGGAAGTAAAGCAGGAGAAAAATGTGATTCAAATGGAACCAATAGTTGATGTAAGCCGAAAAAGATGGGGATGCGACCAGTTGAATCAACCAACACTCGGATTTCAGATACCCAAAGCTAGGGATTCAACAGCAATGCAGGACTCACGAAGAAAACTGCGGAAGCAACCAGGGAAAATTGGGAAGTTGATATTGTGACATATCAGAAAGCCGATCCAAGAAAGAGACGCGAGGACCTGTAATCTCCCAAGCCTGCCATTGCTTTTCTGCTAGCACTCAAGGGGCAAGTACCGGTGCCCCCTGTTTCCCTTCACCAGAACCCTCATCAGCTTCAAAATTCAAGACAAGAAAAACACATGTCAATATATCTGGTTTGTCCAATGAGCCCAATAGAAGGGAATACCTCAAATTGGTCATTCTAATAAGGAGTATGATGATCAACTATGATATTTTGAGTAAACAGTTTTCAGGGAGGAAAACATTGGAAGGCAAGAACTAAAAACCTGATACACATCCCCAGGGTGGATTGCAACCACGATTTGTGGAGCATCACATTTAAAATCATTTAAATACATGTACAGACTGTCGAAAACAAATCTATTCGTGCTTCACAATCTTATCTCAATAGTCTTCCCCGCAAATGGGACTCCAAAATGAACACCTCCAACACTGAACCATGGTCTCTAAACGGGTATTGAACTTTGGGAGGATGGGATTACATGCGATCCTTCCACCCAGAAGGGCCACTGCTTACCTGTTATACAGTTATACACCCTAAAGTTGACATGGAACCCAAACAAATGCAACATCCAGTAGAATCATCTTCAGAGCGTCCATTTTGGGTTTCAGTACCCCAAACGTTAAGGCGGCAATGAGAAACCACAACGTGGATTGGGAACGTTTGGAATAATCATCGATGATTTCCATTGCGTTGAATTACTGGAAGGCATGTCGCAAAGCTGGTTACCCCAATCATGTTGCCATGAAAATAGAGCAACTGTGGATACCGCCGGTCTTTTTGAACCAAGGGGATTGGAATAACATCACTGGAGGCCCACACATTGAAGGTCATTTGCAGGTTTCCAATCGTTAGACCATGACTTAGCATTGAAACCGATGGTGACTTGAGGATCATGTGCAAGAACCTCATATATAACCATATATGTAATTGAATAGATAGATAAGTGTGTATGTATATACTGAAGAAAACGAATAATGTCAAGGTGGGAATAATTTTCACCCCCTAGTAATGGTTTTCCTGTCCAGCACTATTTGGGGAATCCTCCATGATTAATAAACCATGGTTTATTAATCCCACCTTGGCATTATACTTTAAATAAGTAGATTTTCCCATTATAGTGGATTTTCCCATTAAAAATGGTGATTTTCCATAGTTATGTTAGTTTACCAGAGGGTACCTGAAGTAGATGGAGTACGGATGCTTCGGGATTTCCCCGCTCAACAAAGCCACAGCACCTCCTTGAGCGCTCCCTGGAGCCGTCCCGTCTGCCAGGCATCGCAAATGCTTTGCCGCACGCGGTGTCTCAACTCGTTGATGCGGCCTGGGACGGTGGGCATCCAAGGCCTTTACTTGGGGAGTTCACCAACAAAAATGGTGGATTTTATATGGTGGTTTCCTAAAATGGAGGTACCAAAAAATGGATGGTTTACAATGGATAAAATCCCTATAAAAATGGATGGTTTGGGGGTACCCCTATTTTAGGAAACACCCATATGGTTTTTGGGGGATACAGTAGGATATTGACGGAATATTGGCTCATACTAATCTGATCATTGTCTATGAAAATGAAGTCATGACCATACCCCAATATGGATATGCAATTCAATGTGATCATTTTGGTGAGATGTTTTCAAAAAAATACCATCTGGTAGTCAAACATGGCTGGAAAATATCTCCCATTTACTTCGATGATGCTCCCATTTGAATGTCCATGTAGTTCAGGAATTTCCCAGCTGGCCATGGTTGATTCCCTGAGGTTAATATCAAGCAACTTATCCTCCTGATTTGTTGAGTCATCTTGGGCTCAGGATCATCCCACGAGTCCGATTTGCGCATTTGGCTTATCCAAAAAAAACTCTGTGATTCTTCAAATACCCAGATGTACCCAGATGTACCCAAATGTACCCAGCACACCGAAAACATCTTCTCCTTAGGTCCCCGGCCCCGGGCCGGAAACTCCTCAATGGCCATTGCTTCTATCGAGTGACTGCAGGAGCCTGTGGTTGGGAAACTCTTCGTGACACCGCCTGAACGACCAGCGCATCCTTCCAGCACCGAGGTCCATCCAGGAAATTCCAACTTTCTTACTGTCCTGAACATCAGCAAATCTACAACCACCATTTGAAAAACCATTTCAGAAAATGTGACACTGTGGGTGGAGAAATCCTGCACCACCTTGGATGGTGGAAACCCTATAAATAATGGGATAGAGGGGATAAACCACCGATCAACTTGTGTCCCTCGTCTCCCTGTTGGCGCCTTCCTGACAGCTGCAGGTGGCCGTTTTGAAGACGTTCTGCGCAGTCGATCGGATCCCAACGGATAGGCTGGGAAAAGGTCGGCCGCTTCCCAGGTTTGTAGAAAGCAGTGGCATTTTCTGATGTTGGTGCCATGATTACACCAAGCTCAACACGTTTTAAAATTGCCTCTGAAGCAACAAGCCTTGGATAAAGTGAGGAAGAAGGCTGGAGCAAGCTCTGTTTGTGTGGGTGGTTCTGGGGATTCCTGCTATACAAAAAAAAACATCAAAGCTGTTCGAACGTTGAATGTCCCAAATGCTCAAGCTTGGTAATGACCGCCCATCTGGTGGCCTCTTGCAAGGTGAGACCAGGGGATGCCCTGAAATAAGGTCAAATTCCAACAAATGCAAGGAGACACTATCTGAATTTTGAATCAATCTTACTCAATCTCATGAACTTTGGCTAAATAGTCCCAAACCCCGAGATTCATTCAAGGTCTCTGTACAACCCAGAAGCACCAAGTTTTCAGGTTCCAGAGTTCCAAGATGTTTGCAAAATGTTCCAAGGTTCCATTCCGGTTGTGCGTGCTTCTCTGTGATCCAATTGGTGCCCTAGAGATTGAAACCCAACAAGCATTGCTGTTGGGAAATGCCCCCTTCAAATATCTTACCCTCCTGCTTTTGATTTTGGATCTATGCAATTGGACGGCCAACAAAGCAACATTCAACTACCCTCTGCTAATCCAACATGGCGTGCCTGCAAAGCACCCTGCCAAGCCCCATTCCTGCTGGCAAGCAGTAACACCTAGGCAATCTGCCGGCATAACTTAGGTTAGAACCCATCCCGCGATTGGTTTGCCTTGCCTTACAGCAACTCAAAAAAAAATAGGAAAGTAAAGTCCTGCCAAAATAGTGATGAAATATTATGAAATATGATGAAATTACTTTTCTATCCTTCTGCGGTTCACTATGAGGATGTTTTTAAAGCAGGCCTTGAAGATTGTCCCTGTTGTTTTTTGGGAACCAAACCCGAAACTTGGTTTGCCTTCGTGGATGCTTTAGGCCATATTAAACACAGAAGTCTACAAGATTTGCATATTATGGGGCTTGGTTGGCCATGAGGCCGCTCTACAAAGTATGCGGGAAGAAAATCATCCAGGCATTCTGGTCATGGTCCGGGGAAAATGTTACGCCCAATCTCCCGCCTAACCGTACGTGAGTTGCCCGTGCAACATGGCATTCTTGGGGTGTTTGGTAACCACCTTGTCGCCGGCCTGACCATTCCAATAAATGGAAAAACATGGGAAATCCCTTGGAGACTTCCTCAGAGTTGCAGGAAAGTACCTTGACAAATATGACACATGGGCAAGTCAACCTAAATTGCTGCGACTCGCTGATTTGTGAGGAAAACAAATCACAGGAAACCAGGAGTCGCTGTGTCAACAACCAGGATGAACCAAAACCCCCGGCTTATATATTTACATCCAGGTGTCACCATTTATCTATAAATAATTAAGTAGATTATATTAATACCCTAGGGCAAACAATCTACAAATGGTGGGTGTTCCACATCTATGTTAGTTTACAGGAGGGGAAGTAAATAAATACATAGATAGATCACATAAATACACATATTTAAATATCTATCTAGCTAGCTAGCTAGCTAGCTATCTATCTATCTATCTGTGTGTGTGTGTAATACGCTGTGATTGGACTTCTCCCAATTTTTGGGCACCCACCCATGCAATTTGGGGCTCCAAACTCTCTGGAGTCGTCTTCTGGACTCTTCCTGAGGTCACGAAATGACGTGGATGCCGAAATCTGCCACTTTCTGATGTGACCAAAGGGCTGAAAACGGAGGTGATTGAACCAGTTAGAACATGACCTTATGGAATGTACAGCGGTTATAATTATCTATATAATAGTATTACTGAATCTTCTGAAAATCTAGTGGGCCAGTAAGAATTATGGAGCCATATGGAATAATCATTAGATGACCTCTCGTTTCCTCCGTCCATTTTCCAGCTGAAAATCACCCCTGACGCATTTTGCAGCAGCTCTACGTTGTTGATAAGGGTTCCGAAGGTGGGCTGTAGTGACCTCGATTGTGTCTCCGTTAATCAGAGCATGTTACCCCACCAAAGCCTCACTAGTGGCTTCTATTTTTGCATTCTTTAGCTAAACCCTAAATCCATCTAAATCCTGTGTTTTCATGTTTTGTTAAATGTGTTTTCATGTTTTGCCTTGTCTTTCTTCAGCCAAATCCATCTAAATCCTCTGTTCTTCATGCTCTTTCTTTAGCTAGATCTTTTCCATGATCAATAGATACCAAAATACTGTAGAGCTCTCTTCATCTCCGATCTTCCCATTCTTTCCCATCATTCACCACCCGACTTCCAACATCTTCAGCCACCCCTTCGCCCCTTGCGTCGAAGGCGCCGGATCCCTTCGCTCGCTCTCACTACACTCACGGCCCATCTGCAGAAGCTCCCGCGCCCGCATGGGGCGACTCTCATGGCTCTTGGGGCTGCTGGCGGCTGAGCTGGTCTCGCTGCCCTGGCGAAGCTGTAGGGTGGAGAAGCTGAAAACTCCCATCCAAAACGAAGATGTGGGGAAGTGAATTAGAAGGATTTGTTGTGAATCAACCTGAGAGAAGGAAATTTGAAGATGTTCCCCTAACCAACCGAGTTCGCAGCCGATTTCAGCACTGAAAATGGACAGCGTCCAGTGCCCAAGGGCTGTGTTTAAAGAAGAGGGGTCAAAAGTAAGTGACTCGGGCTGCCCAATCATGTCATCCCAGCTAGGGGAGTTCCATCTTGGATTGCCATGGCAGCGTCCACAGTATCTCTAAGACAGACCAGGACATGGACCTGTTTACAAGTGAGCCTGCGTTACCCTACCAAACTGCTACGCTCTCACCAAGCATGGCTGGGGGGTCATTCTATGTCGCGATTTCAGGATGACCAGCGTGCTGATAGGGCAGCCCGTTTCCAGAGAAGCTTGGCATCCCAAAAATGTAGCACCCTGGTCCTGAATTTCTTGACCGACACAAACATGATCTCACATGGCCATGCTAATCTTCGAGACATTCCAAAAAAAATGATTGCTAATCCTGTTAGCCTCTCCCCAAATGGAATGCTTGAAATTCAGGCACATTAACAACAATAAAAACATCTAACCCCTAAAAACCACGTGAAATCACCCG
This sequence comes from Symbiodinium sp. clade C Y103, assembly GCA_003297045.1. Classification (NCBI taxonomy): domain Eukaryota; class Dinophyceae; order Suessiales; family Symbiodiniaceae; genus Cladocopium; species Cladocopium sp. clade C. The sequence continues at coordinate 78,467 of BGPT01002144.1, read as the reverse complement.
AGTTTTCCCATACCACTCCATGATTGGTTCGCACCTGTGGCACCTTCAGTCCTGGCCTCAGTGGGTCACTGTGAGTTCAACTTGCCTGGTGTTACTCAAAATGATCAAGTTTGTAGAACCATGGGAGTTACAATGCCCCAGATGTAGTGCAGGGCGAAATTGATCCATGTAGATTTCCTGAGATGAGCTCAACTATTCACCCCAATGGTGTTCATTTGTTGGGGCGTTCTGCTTCAAATTTCTGATACACTTGGCGATCAAACATAGCAATGGAGAATCCATATCTGAACTTAACTTCCCGAATTTTCCATCGCCGTCTTTCCTGACCGGAAGGTAACTGCCACTACCTTCCGACCTCCCCGCCCCAGTCGCAGCCCAGCCATCCCCTCGTTTTTTGGGCGCTCGCCGCGCTGGTCGAAAGATGCCGCCGGGATCTGTTGCCCTGACGGTTTTGGCGCTTCACCAGCCCTTGAGGCCCTTTCCCCAGACGGGCATCTGCATGGGCATCCACATGTCGTAGCCATACCCAGGGAAGCCGCCCTTGCCCCAGTCCCAGCCCTTGCCATAGCCGGAGCCCTTGCCCCAGTCCCCCTTCCCCCAGCTGTAGCCGTAGCCCATGGCTTTCATCTGTTGCACCTGATTACCTGCTGAGCCCAAGAGCATCACATCTTTGGCCGAAGGCCCCTTGTCCTCCTGGAGGATCAGAAATCCCGGGAATCGGTTCAAACCACTTCACGTATAGGTTCTAAAGAGATCTAAAGGTATGAAATTCGCATATTGAGGTGAAATGACATCTGATGAGCTTGAGTTCAAATTTTGGGGTGAACGTCTCAGTGTCTACTCACTCCGATGTTTTCGCCTTGTGGGTGCCAAGGCAGTAATTACAGTGGCCAGGGACCCCTCAGGCATCACCGACCCCCCTGCAGTCCTGGCTCACCTTAAATTTACAAAGCCCTCCCTGTGGGCCAAATCCACCCGGCAATTCGGATTTCAACACAAAAATGTCCTGCCGGACTGCTGGCTTTCGACTGGGAGGACCAAGGGAAAAATCCTGAACCAATGGTTCAGTGGTTGGGGATGGGTGAATCATCTGCTTCTGAAACGAGCAATCACTAGGGGAACCTCCAGGGTTCCAAACGACCAACAGAAATCACCAGCGAACCACTGGGTGGTCTCCAGGCTGATTCAAGGTGCAAAATGGATGCAAGACCTGCAACTCCCCGAAGGATTGCTTATTCACCCTTGGGGGTGTCCTATAGATTTGGGCAGGTGCAGGTAATAATCATGCACTTGGACTGTCTTTTCACAACTTGGAAACCCATTTGGGCACAATTTGGGCATCTTAGCCACAGCGTAGACTTCCGACGAAAAGCTTGGGAAACCATTCACGGTTCAGGGGACCAAGCAAACCCTTGCTACTATAGACATACACCTTTAGATATATCTTTTGTCCTTAAATATCACTAGAATATGTATATATATATACATATTGATATATTGATATATAGTGATAAAATATACCCAAAAAGAACATATACGTGTAATACTTAATTACGTACTCCATTTATGGCTAAAAGTCAAGCGGTCAACTAACCCTTCACCAAGGCCCAGAAGATCGGACTCCGCAGCGCCCTGGACTGGCTCTCCTTGTCTGGAAAGGCTTCGCAGGCAATGAAGCCATAACCTTTCGCAAGAGTTGTTGTGGCCCCAAAAAAAAACTCAGCAATTTCTGCATGCCCTTATTGATATGGATACGTGCACGTATGTATATATCGGTATATGTATATTCTATATATATATATATATGTATGTGTGTGTATGTGCATGAAAACCGTATTTGTCGACTGTTCCAACACCAGTTGTGTACCTATTTGTCGATTGATTTCTTCTATATGTGTGCATGATTCTCCCATATGTATCAGGACCCTATCACGATGGATGATGAGTGTCCATCAGATTCCATCGGTTTGAAGTGATTCGTTGGAAGAGCCAAGGAAACTCCTGCATTTATGGCTACGGCTACAACATGCTACAACCCAAGCCATCACTACTTTCAATAGGCTCTGCCACACCGCCTGCATCAAACCAGGAATGTTGGGTCCGACTCCTAAACTTCGCGTTGAAGATCCCAAAGCGTGGTGGTCTGATGAGTCAAGTCTGTTCGAAATGTCTTTTTACTGAGATTGAATCTTCATTTCCGCCGCCTCAGCCAAGTCAAATTCCGAGTGCTGACAATTCAAACACTGTGCTGGTGAACCCACAACCCATCATGGGGTGACGGTGATGAAATCGTCAGCTCAACCCGTCACCAGTCGTCACCTTTGGATGGATTGAAGCTCTTGATCTCTCCAAAGTAGGATTGCTCCTGGCCCAGGGTCAAGTCGCGGATTTAACCACGGACAGCAGGCCCAGTGAGTTATCATTAAATCGATAGAATTGTTGATTTTAAGTAGAGAAATGACAACATCAGTTGGGAGTGATTCAGCAAAAATAAGGGAGTTTATCAACAAAACTCTGCAGTTGTGTTTCCAAAACATGAGGTATTTCAGCCAAAGAAAATGCGCATTGACACACCTTCCCGATGCAACACAAGTTGGGATGAAATAGAAAAGAAGAATGAAACGTGAGAATAGAAGTCAGTGCATACGGTCATCTGGAGGGAGGTGATACATCATATTTAAAACAGCAACGTGGGCACACCCGAACAAATACAAGTAATTAGTGTAGTTCCTTGGTTGAGTAGTATTGAGACATCTGCTGAGTTGTCAGAACCAATTTACAGAGCCACATTTGGGACACGCTCAACTTCTTCCCCTATCGTGCCCTATCATCACTCCTCTTCTGACACGAGGACCTCCACATTCGTGGCCTGTGCGCCCTTCTCAGTCTGAGTAATTTGAAATTTCACCTGGTTCCCTGGCGCCGCGAAGATGGAGGCATGGATTGACTGGCTGAAGTAGGCCAATAAGAAATAGAAACAGGAATTCAACCGGATTCTGTTTCATTCTTTATGGGTATATATATATATATATATGTGTATACACACGCATACATATATATATATATACAAATACACATATATATATATATATACAAATACACACATACATATATATATATATACAAATACACACACACACACACATATATATATATATATACAAATATATATATATATATATATACAAATACATATATATATATATATGTATATACAAATACATATATATATATATATATACATACATATGCATACATGTGCATGTATGTATGTATACACCTTCTTTCACCGGAAGCATTCTGAAATTGCAGGCCTAAAGGTCTGAGCAGTCCCTTGAGGGTTGGTGCTTCAACCCCGCAACAGAAGGACAAGGGGTGGCACTACCAAGACAGTGTAGGAATACACCACTGTTCAAGGCCAAATCCGGCCATCTCTCTTTGAAAAAGGACTTAGAAAGTCCATGCCTCCTAAAATGTTGTCCTGTCGTGTCCTACCTCACTGTTGCATTCCCATCACTATCAATGTTGGAAGCTGACCTCCAAGCCGAACATCAAACATCGACAATCTCGGCACCCTGCTTGGGTAGGATATAACCTCATCAAAATGTCAAAGACTTCAATTTTTTAACCCGCGCAACCTTGCGCTGTATCCAGCTTCAAATGGCCGGTGTAGGCAACCAGACTAGCGCCAGTTTTTCATCCTGAGGGGTTCGGAGCTCCCCTCCCCTCGGTCCCGCAGCCCCATAGCAGCCTTTAGATGGGCAGTGGCCCTTCAAATCTTTCTTGTTCACGAAGGTATCCTGCCCATTGCACTCGATGAACCCCCAACCTGGTGCCAGTGCGGCGGCTTCACGTTGCTGAAGAGATTCCTTACATAAATGAATGGTAATTAAACACAGCAGTGGAAATGTTCCCACGTTTGGCGGGAAACCCACATGCAAATGGACATGAATGGTTTCCCATAGTCAGGTTAGATGGCCCTCATCTTGTGTCGAGCTCATCACTTGGGTGATCACATTTAGCCACTGGTCAGTATGGTCAGCAGAACCTGCTCGGAGGTGAGAAGCCTTTCCCCCTATGAATAAAATATAACTATATTGAATATAAGACCCTTGCAGTATGGGACCCCCCAGTTCTGCGGTTCAGATCGAAATCATGGCTTTCACAAGAAGGTTACATCAAGTGAAGGCTTTCAAGTAGTCTTGGATTTCCAGGTCTGGATATGACTTATCCTCAAAAAGGTCATCGTCATCGTCATCGTCGTCCTCTCCCTTGTCATCCTCCTCCACCTCCTCCTTAGAATCTAATGAAAATAAGAATAACAACTAACAATAACAACAAAAATAATAATAGCAATAATAGCAATAGCAACGATGGTATAATAATGAGAATAATCATCATCATCATCATCATCATGATCAGCATCATGGTCATCATCGTCATCATCGTCATCATCATCGACGTCATCATCACTGACAACACCATCACATAAGCGTCACGCGCGTCGCGTGCGTCACGTGCGTCGCGTGCGTCACATGGCGCGTGAAATTTCGCTCCTTCTGCAGCTCCCAAGGCCCCGCTACCCAGCCAAGGAACCCTTGTGAGGATTGTATGACTTAACGGTGCCAGTCAACATGGCTACGACCCGGTTCCACCTTTTTTTGAACCACTGGTGGCAGCAGGAAGCATTGATGAATCGTCAAAATTTAAATGAAAGGTTGGTCACAAGAGATGTCAACGATCTTTGCATCGTTTGGACGAGTACCCGAAAAACTGATCTGATCCAGGGCCATCCAGGGCTGACATTTCTTGGGAAACGCCCCTACAAAATTCAAGTTGTGAATGTACCCATGGTGATCGCAAGCATTTCAACTCGGTAACCCTTTATGTGTGACATTGTGTGATGGTCACTATGCCCATTTACCAAGTACGGTTGGAATGGTAGGCCCAATATGGCCGGGATTTCCTGCAGCTCTCAACGACATGTCGTCAAACATGGCGACCATGGCGCTCCTTTTTGGTCGAACTTGGGCTCGGATGTGGTTGTCCTTTGCAATCATGCAAAATAAATCAAATCAATCGAAACACATTGTGAGGTGATGTAAATCTACCAGCTGGCTGGGTGAGGTTCTGGCGAAGTTTCACCTACCGCCCCACTCAAGGCGTTCTCTCGCCCCACATCTGCCAACATGGCTGCGACTTGTGCGACACGTCACTTGGCCTTGCCGCCCTTGCCCCAACCTTTCCCCCAGCCCTTGTCGAAGCCCTTCATGCCCCAAGGAAAGGGCATGGAGCCCATTGGGCCCATCCCCCAACCTTTTCCCCAACCTTTGGGCCACATCCTCAGCTGCGGAGGGCCCCAGTTGGTTCTCTGGGTAACTTCGGTCGCTCTCTGTGCCCCTAGTTTTATAAGATGAAATAACCATGGCTTGGACTCGATTGGAGGAGAAATCCGTCTTTCAAGGGGGTTAGACAAGGTCCCAATTGGCTTTTCCTGGGTTTCCCCTTCCAGGAAAATCTTGGGGGAAAAAAGAAAACTCCATCTCAAGCAATCGCCGGGCATCCAAGCTTTCATCTGTTGTGCTTGGTTCCCCGCAGCCCCCAGTAACTGGATCTGTTTCGCTGCTGGGCCCTTTTCTTCCTGTGGTGCGAGCGGCGCTCGTGTTTGTTTAACACATATCTATTCAACTTGTATGATGTATGGCGTGTATACATGCTCATATTTGTTTACCTGACATCAACCAAAATCTGACCATTACTTCGAGGCTGACCACATTCCAGACCACCATTGCTGAAAAATGTTGAAAAAAACTAGGTAGGTGGTATTCGCCCATCCCTGTGGTATGCGATGACTGCCCTGAAGTGCGCTCCCAGGCAATATGTGCGCTGAAATGCCGAAACATGATATAGGGAACTCAAGTGGCATGTGATGATGCCCAAGTGCACGTTCTCCCAGGGTAGCCTAGACCCGCTATGAATTATTCTGGTCAACAAAAAAGCTGTTGTATGTCGAAATCTTGCAGAGTGCATTGCCACACAGGTATGTGGAGTATGATGTTGGCATGGCATACGTCAATTTCCTGAATTTGGGCGGCAAGAGGGTAGATCATAATGCATATAGAAACCCGAAAAGATGTGGAAAAGATTGGAAAAGTGGTTGGAGGATGGCAGTTCGATGATGTTCCCCCCAGATTCCCAACTGTTCAACGGTGTTGCCCTATGTGTGTATATATATATACACATATGTATGTGTATATGTGTATATTTATGTATGTATATGTATATGTATATGTATGTGTATATTTATATATGTATATGTATATGTATATGCATATGTATATGCATATGTATATGCATATGTATATGCATATGTATATGCATATGTATATGTATGATTATGTATGTGTATATGTATGATTATGTATGTGTATATGTACGTGTATATGTATGTGTATATGTACGTGTATATGTATGTGTGTGTACGTGTATGTGTTTAAGTGTCTGTATTTATTTATCATACATGACAGATCTATACAGAGAGAGAGGGAGAGAGCCATCTTCGAGTAGGTAAATTGTGTTCTTGTAACAAAGTGAAATTGGGAATCTGTTCTTGAACATCCCACAAAATCATCCATATTCTATCTACTTCAGGTGTCTATATATATATATCCAGATAGGTATTATACATATAGATATATATATATATATAATATATATATATATATATATCCATATTCTATCTGCTTCCTGGAATACATATATCATCCATATTGTATCTACATCTGGATAGGCTATAGATGGCTATAGGTATCATCCCACAAATACCTATCCATATGCACTCATGTATTCCAGCACCCACCGTGGCGCCTTGGTGACTTTGAATTTGCAATGTCCACCTTCAGGTCCGAAGCCTCCGGGAGGTGCAAACGTCCGAAGTCACCCAGTTTGGGCAAGGCATATATGGAGATGTGGAAAAGATGTGGAGATATTTGGAGATATATTTGGGAAAGGAGTATTTAAGCAATTTGATTGGATTGAAACAATTTCACTAAGAATATGGAAATACATAGAAAATATTGTATTATATATGGTCCAAAACTGGGGGATGGGCGGCCGATTTTATCAAGCATGAGATTTTCGAAGCTTTGAGTATGCCCTATTTTGAGGAAAACCCATGTCGATGCTTCAAAATTCTCAGGCCGTTTAGACCACAGGTTTTGGTCACCCTTAGCTGCAACCTATCCTTTTGTAGGGAACGTACCCAAGCGCTGCTTGTCCACCAGCTGGGATTGCAATGGCATGAGCGAATAACAGTATCAATTGCATTGGCCACTTTGGTTGGTATAGTACTGGTATAGCTTCCTAGTTTCAAGTCCTTTTGTTGCCTGCCATCCAGCGAACGGATGTCCGAGCGGTCTGGATGGAATTATGATGAACTATGGGTTCAGAAGCAAACACGTCACGTGCTCCCACAGAAACCCGGTAAAAACCAGGGCACTCAAGGCTCAAAAGGATTCGAAAGGTGGGTTTCAAGTCATCACTCCTTCTACTTGGACGATCATCCCAGGAATTGTAAGTGGTGAAAGTAGCCACACATTCGAAGAAAGACAAGACCACGCCCTCCAGGTCGGGAGTATCATCCAACTGTCTAATATGAAAAATATGGACCAACCAACAAAAACCGAATATGTGGCCAAACATCGCCTAAAATACCCTTGGGCTTCTACCATGGCGAAACAAATATGGAAAAGCGCGAAGCTTTCCCCAAACTGGGCCCGTGATCTATGGATATCTATGGCACCGTGGATCATCGCGAAAAGTCGCCTTGCGGCAGCTCGCTCTTCAACACAAAGACGTCCTGGTCAGGGAAGGCTTCGCACGAGATGAAGCCGTAACCTTTCACCTTTGCGGCGACGAGGTGAACCCGGAAAACCCCCGAACCAAAAAGAAAACAATGGTTTGAAGCATCATTTTCCGTAGATTGTATGGCAATGTTGGGTTAGTATGGATCATTTCTGGTCAAACCCAGCATGTATCAATCGAATAGATGGGTCGAGCTGGAAAACAATAAATAGCATAAAAATCGGGGGCTGAACCAGCAAGACATTGCCATTTTTAGCCAGCAAAGGCGGGGAAAGCAACCAGCTTTCCCATGGCAACAGTCAAGTCAGTCCTCCCAAACTGGTGCGACGCTTGAGAACCAAACCAAGGACCAAGGGGGAAGGGGTTCCACAGATTTTGTCCACCGAGGACCACACTGGATTGAAGCGTTTGATCTCTCCAAAGTAGAAGGCCTCACAGGACACTGGAGGTTGAGTCATACCTCTGAAAAGCATGATCCTCAAAAATAGGAGGTTTGTCCAATTTTTTGGTGGAAAATCATGTTTTCCGGTGGGAAATCTTGTTTCTTTGCATGGAAACAGTGGAACTACAATGACAAACTCCCGAAGGCCGGTGTTTGACACTGAAGATCTTACTGGTTACGCAACCCGCACGTTCCAGTGTCGCACTATCAATGGATGGATTCAAGGGAATTGCTACTGTGCTGGAAGCCATTGGTTTCTACCATCGAATATGAAGGGTTCCTGTACATGTTCCCTTGAACCTATTCCGGGATATGGGAGAAAACCATGCCACCCTCATTTTGTGGTGAAAATCCGTGAAATCAGTGAAAATCCACAAAAATTGTCAAGTTTTTTGTACGAAACATGTTTCACCCGTTCCCAAACTGATGCCTAATTCAGTCAATTTCCCAAAAATGAGTTTTGTTGATGAATTCCACCCCGCATAAGTTTTATGCATCATTTCATGATATTTCTCACAGCATGGTGGCGGACCTCCCAACATCCCAACATCAAGAAAAACTCAATGTTCCACCTCGCAACATCCCAACCCCAGTGTGTACATGTATATGTTTTGTTTACTTATTTATGTGTATATATATATATATAATCATAGGCATATATAGTCATTATATAATTATAACTGCCATTGCAAGAATGATCAGTAAATGACTATATACTGGATAGTCACAAACTCATTGACAAGACATGTGTTGTAGAACAATTACAACATTTCTAGACCTTTCACCAACAATAAATTAGGTTTAAGAAATCAAGACTAAGAAAAATAGACCATTTCTGCCACAGCATCTCGTGTTTTTTTTGTCCAACCCCCTGGCTCCACCCTGACCCAGTGACCCCAGCAGCCGGGGCACCTCATCTGGCGGCACCTGAACTTTGACCTCCGTGGCCACGGTGCCCTTCTCGGAGGTCTCCACGGTGAAGGTCACCTGGTTGCCTGCCTGCAGTGGTCTCCATGAAACATGGAGAAACAATGGGGGTTCAACGGTGAAATATCCAAAAACAGGGGGGATTTAAGATGGTTTCAGTTGGTTTAAAGTGGGTTAAGATGGTTTAAAATGGTTTCCGGATGTGGATGGCCAGAATATTGCATACCCCTCAATATTAGGGCACCCAAAAGGAATAGATTCAATACTAAACAAGCTTTCTAGGGGTATATTTCATGGGGGAAGGGATCCACGTTGTCTTTACACAGTTTTGCCCAAAGTCACGCAGTCATCTTCGGAGTGTGGCTTTTATATAATATGTTGAATACTGGGGATGGAGGGTTTATGGCATTGGACAATGCTGGAAGGATCATCCCGATTCGGCTTATCCCACTGGGCCATGAGCATGCTATGTAGCCAGTTACGAAGTTACCAAGATTCAGTACCCCCAAATGCAACCACACTTTGAATGTGTTTGATGTTTTGTGGCTCATTACTTCCCAAGAAATTCATTTCGGGGCCAGAGTGAATGGGAAAGTATCCTAGGACGATGGGATCAAGGGTGGGTTGGAGATTGTTTGAGCAATCTCCACTTCGGGTGGAATGGTATCTCCATGTCTGGAATACCACATAAACCGCATGGAAATGATAGCCCCAGGGACAGTAAGAAGTCGACTCTACTCTCCAGTAAACTAACGTAGCTATGGCAGCCGTGGATCGTTTTTTGTCAGATGATTTATCTAGTACCAGTGGAGATTTTCCGCAGCAATCTGCCAAATTGCCAGAGGGTAACCCGGGGGGGTGAAATCCCAAGGCACTTTTGCTGAAAGCCTCATGGTGAAACAGTTGTCCTGGTAAACCCCTGGTTTTGTTGGGGAAAAGTGTGCAACCTATCAAATACTCACATGGAACCCAAAATGTGTGTTTGGAACAAGGGTTTCTCATGGGAACTCCTGGTAATTTTCACAAATTTCGTGGACATCTTCCCCCCGAGATCTGCCAAGAAGCCGACGGACACTGACCTTTCAATTCTTTCTTGTACAAAAAGCTGTCCTGACCATTGCACTCAACAAAGCCCCATCCTCGGATGCTCATGGCGATAAGCTTTGGTTTTGAATCATGCATCCCTACTGAAAGAGCAACTGTTGCAGTCTTATTGCAGGTAGAAAGGTCTAGGAAGCTGGTTGAAATAGCTGGCAAAATGCCGACAACATCCTGACAAAATGCTGGAAAGGGATCAAGTGGTCAGAATCGTTTCCGAGCTTCAAAGCATGACTACGAGTGAATAATCCAGATAATTACAAATATTATATCACCGTGTTCCCATTTCTCAGTTCGGCCAGTGGAACTTTTGCAAGTTTCTGCACCTGGGACACGTGCACACAGCTTTCGTCATTTTCAGAGTACCCAGCTTTGACCAAACCAGTTTTGGAAACCGGACTACCAAGTCCTCCCAACGCACCGCTCCGCTCTGCCAAGTTTCCCTTGTGAGGATTGTACGACTTGACCGTACCAGTTTGCATGGGGCGCAGCTCGTGGGAACGAGATTTGGATGGGATCCTATCTACATCACTGGAGCCGCAGACGTTGGCGCACAAAGAGTCATCCAATGGAAAATTGCCCCATCTGACTTACTTTCCCATCATTGCCCATAATATGTGATATAATATATGTATATATATATATATACTGTATACGTGTGCGCGTATGTATTCATACATACATATAAACATGTATACATATATATATATATATGTATATATATATGATTATATGTGTGTGTTTATACACATATGTGTATACGCATTTCTTATAGCTGCCCATGACTAGTTCAGGGATTTCCCAGGCATGTTTGAGGACACCAGAGGGTGTCCTAGAGGGTGTCCTACTCCTCCAATACTGAAGCAATTTACCCACCGGGAAGTCCGGTTTCCCAGGAAGGACGGCAAAGGAACCGAAATAAGCAAAGGGAGGGAATTCATTTCCGTCGAATCTCTGCCAATGCAACTTGGCAAAGGAAAAAACATCGACTCATTGGAAAAGCACTTCGCAATTCATCGCAATTCAGGTCATTCGTGGTGATTTCCATTGACAATTCACCACCCATTTCTGCAATGTTTTCTTACGAAAATCCCATTGTACTGGCTAGCTTATAGATCTCATAGGGTTCCTAGTTCATGAGTTGTAAATCCCCAAAGCGGGCATAGCGTTCCCCACAAGAAAGAAACTGCGACAGCTAAGATAGATGATGTTTCGCCGTACAGGTTTCCCATCTCTGTATATCTCTGCCTTGCTCTACTGTGGCAAACCCAATGCCATAACCCATTCCCAACATCACCATTTTTATGGGTGAGATCAAGACCATCCCCAAACGGTAGTTGTTCATCGCATTGGGTTGCCCACATCAGCATTAACTATAATTATGGGTCATCAAAAATAGTATTATACCAAACTGGGTAGCACGTCCTTGCTAGGAAGGAAAGCAGATGACTGTACAAAGACATTGCTGATGCTAGTTTATTACATGAAGTATTGTATAGATACTAACTATAGTTGGTCAATACTATAGTCATATAATAACATAGATGACCCATAATAGTTACTATACTAGATACTAGGCTATAGTAGTTTTATAACAACTTAACTATAGTAGATACGCATTTGTAACGATATCAGTAGGTTTTCCAATTGCTCCAACGTTGGGCACCTGCCGCATCTCCCGATTCGGCGCCCCAACGCCGCAGGCACTGCAGGCATCGCCGGCGCCTCGAGTCGAAGGCTGCCCGGATTTTGATCCCAGGTTGGATGAGATTTTGTCTCATACTATGTTAATCTATATTGTTGTACACATGTACATATATAGAGAGAGAGAGAGAGATACATGACATACATTTTTATATATGTATATAAAAGAATATTTATCATATATACATAGTTAAAAAAAAAAAGTGTATCTACACTATATGTTCACAATTCACTGAAAAAAATGAGTGTGAGAGCACTTGCCGCGTAATATGCGTAGATGAAGGAATGTAGCCCACAAGAATGGGAGATGTATGAGCTAAAAGAAATAGCTAGAATGAACATAGAATGGCAGGGAAATACAGCACCATACATGGAATGGCTTTTAAATGTCAGCATGGATTCCCAGAACCTTGGGGAGCAAAACCCAGGTTCCCGTATGTTGCAATAAAAAAATTACGGCGGAATCCCTCGTTGAGTTTTGAAACACTTCATTTGGTCCCACATGGGGTGAATATTGGGAGAAATATTTCATCATATACATATATATATATAATTATATATATATATATTATATATATTTATTACACATACATTCTCCATCATTCACCCGACATCTGGCAAAAATCTTCCCACAAATGCCCAACATTTGGCGCCGTTTCACCCAGCCCCTCTTCGTTTCACCCTTCGGTCCCGCACCGCTTCGGCTTCAGCCCGGGTCGGGGCCACATAGGCACGCACGGATTTCAGCTGATGCAGCATGAAGAGGTACGGATCCTGGCGGGATGGATGAAAAAATGCGTCCTCTACTGTCTCCAGGCTGCTTTTTACAATAACCCATCTACCATTTAGGGATAGTTTATACCATCTATTTGTGATCATGTTGGTGATGGTTTAGAATTGGGTTTACCACAAAAAAACATGATGCAAATAGAAACAGGATCTGACAGACCCACATCCAGTTCTTGTCTACTACCTTGCTTGCGACAGCCGTGGTTAGACCCGCAAAAAGTTGGCAATGTTGATGCGCAATGTTGATGCCTGCTCTTTCTCATTATATGTTGTCCTGGTAGCGACAGCCTCAAGGGTTGGCAAGGCGCCGACGGGTTGGCAAGTTCTATCTCTTGGTTCTTGTTGTCGGCTACAGGTTCCCCTTGCTCTTTTCAGAATAATTCGCCTCATGGTGCTCAGACTGGAGTGTTCTTCATATTAGTTACTTTTGGCAAAGACCTACCTAAAGAAGGGTGATGCTCGCCATCTGGTACCTTCCACATCGCTGCCATTAGCTCATCATCCTCATCAATGGATTGGTTAATGGGAAAATTTACAGGAAACCATGGATTTTCCCATCAAATATAGGGGTTTCCTGTAAATTTTCCCATTAACCAATCCAGTGATCCTATCCTCATCCACCGCAGCGGTTGAGCTCCTGTGGTCTCGTCTGAATCAAGGCTGTCAGCATGCTCTGAACCTGGAGCGGCAGAAACGAGAGTCTGGAAAGCAAACATGGCAAGGGAACATCTACCGTTGATGTACCCTCTGGTAAACTAACATAACTATGGAACATCACCATTTTTAATGGGAAAATCCACTATAAATGGCCATTTTCAATAGCTATGTTAGTTCACCAGAGGGTACCGATGATTTATCTCCCCCAAATATATAGCTTGAAAATAGCCAATTGTTAGTGGAAACTCATCTTCCAACCTCTTCTTTGGCAGGTCTACCAGTATGTCCATTTACTGGAGGGTACCTGTTTGAATTGGGGATTTCACATTAAGTGATCAAATTCTGAAATCCGTAAAGGTTATCTTAATATATCTGGATATGTACATACATGATCATATATTCTGTGAAACACTCTGATGATGAATTTGGAACCATTCCCGAAATTGGGTGCGTATTTTCCCAGAATTCATTAAGTATTTGCATTTCATTTCGTGTTGTTGAGTTGGGGACAATTCGTAGTTTCCCACATGTTGACCCTTCAGTTGTTTACTGGGGGGGCGCCACTTCAGTAGCAAATGAAATCACTATTCACGGCCCTTAAATAAACAACCAGGGTTTCTTAATCCAGGGTAGCAATGTGGAGGTGATTAGTGGTGCCCCAAAGCCATGAAAACAAGGCACCCCTTCGCCAATATCCCTTGCAACGGGACCCAAAATGAACAGATTCACCACTAAATACACTTGTTGGGGGGGTGTTTGTCATTAGGGTAAGGAATTAGGAATGTGGAAGCACGCAATCAGGGTCTTCACTCTTTTTGGATGCCAGAACCGTTTCTGTGCATGCAGGGTTCCTGCAAACAGAGGAGATAAATAAAAACAAAACTGCTGAGCCCAAACTATGCTGTCATCTGGAAGCAACCAACTCTTTTAAGATAAGAATGTAAGCTAAGCATACCCATACCATGAACCAAATTTTGATGCGCGAAAAACTCCACAGCGCTCGGCTGAGTGCCAGGCATATTTTAAAACGCCATGAAGCTCAAGGTAGTCTCGCGCTGAAACAGGGCCCGTCGCGCTCGTCGTCCTCACAGGGCGTTTCAGAGACCACGATACGGGGGAAGAGTTGGAAAGGGAGCAAGTGAGATACTTCGGCTTCCGGTATTTTGCCTATGTAATGTTCATTTATGTAGGCCCTATGTGAAGATCAGATATCTGGCTAATGGATGGCCATTCAGGCACTTCGTAGTCATAGTTTATTGCTTATATCCACTATGCTCCGTGGTTCAGTAGAAGTGCCTATTTGCCAGGTAGATGTCCTGCTTGTTATGGCTCAAATGCCCTTGGCCAATTTACACTACACCCTTTTCTGCTCGTCAAACTCCGTTCAATTGCTTACATGTTTAAAGAATGAATGCCAATCATCAAGCCATCTTTCATTGACATGTTTCTTCTGCTAAGGTCCTTTTGTTTATTGTAGGCCTTGTATTTTCTCGAACCCCAGGCGAAAATTCCAAAATGCCCTGGCAAAACTGCGCCTGGGCTCCTCGGTCGTTCCTGCGGAGGTTTCCAATCCATGGGGGTACCCCCTTTTCATCATCCAGTCAAACCATGGCTTAGTATAGGTTAACCCATGGTCACTTGGGGAAGCCCCATGACTTAAGAAAGCCCGAATTAAAAGTCTGGATCGCAGGCAGGAACGATACACTGGAGATACATTCAACCCTTGATGTTCAACTGTTTTTGCCCCTGTATGATGTCCAAAAACATGCGTCCGGGGGGCTCACAGGACGATATGTTGAGTCATTACGCCCACAATCCCTTGCGCCTGCCAGCGAAAATAGCCGTTTGAAAGGCTTAAAAATCTTCACAAAATTTGTAGATGTTTTTAGAAAATTCGTGTTTTCCCACAGTTTTGGACACCTCTGCGCGCGCAGTTGACTTTTCACCCTCACAGCTTCGCTTGGTCTTTCAGTTGTTTCGCTGTCGCTTTCAGCAAACAGCCTGTGGCGTGCCTTGCGCGCCACTGACATTGACGCACATAGGAGTATAGATCCTTGTTGATCTTGCCCTCTTTTCTGGTGCGCAGACTTGATGGAATCTTTGCTTTAATTTTCTTCCATGAAGTGCTATGTTATCCAAGAAGAAGACTTCAACGTAGCATTAGATTCAACAGGAGTGCAAGAGAAGATAACTTCGACGTAGCATGAAGTGCTATGTTATCCNGAGAAGATAACTTTGACGTAGCATGAAGTGCTATGTTGTCCAAGAAGAAGACTTCAACGTAGCATTAGATTCAAGAGGAGTGCAAGAGAAGATAACTTCGACGTAGCATGAAATGCTATGTTATCCAAGAAGAAGACTTCAACGTAGCATTAGATTCATGTGTGACGCAAGTGAACATGACGTTAACACTCCCCCCCAAACCCCCCCACCCGAACATAACAACATAACATCATGTGTGACGCAAGTGAACATGACGTTAACACTCCCCACCAACCCCCCCCATATCAGAAGAAAAAACATAGGAAAATCTTGGCCGGTTTTCCCCCCGCTAGCAAAAACATCTATGTAAAATATCTCCGTCTCTTACTCTAGGTCTTGCCTATGCCATGGTCCAAATCTGCATGGCGAGAGACCGCACTTCGGCATAGGAAGTCTAATACGTGAACTTCACAGGGGCATGGAATGCGCAAAGGGGGTGAGAACAAGGGGCCTGGATCGATATTGGGTATACCCTGCGAGTTTTAAAACATAACAATGATAACAGAGCCAGAAAACCAACCATTTTTCAGGCCCCCTCCAACCTCAGTGTTTACCTGGTCACATCTTCAATCATACCCAAGAGATGGGTAAAAAAACAACACCCATGTTGGAAGCCCTAAGTTTGGTCGTATGAAACAGGTCACAGTTTTGGGGGATTCACCTCTGGGCTCCCGATCCTGGGAACCAGCCCAAATCCAGCCGATTTCACCGTTGGTGATGGTGTCCACTACAATAAGGGGCGGAAGGAAATGCTACCCACTCACGGGCGGAATTTGCCGTTGACTATGCGAGCATTGCTGATGGAAATCGATGTGATGGAATCTTCAGCGATCAAATACATTCAAATACATTCAAAGACTACCCTCTGATTATTTAACATAGATCTAGTTATATAGTTGATTTTCCCATTAAAAAGTGTGATTTTCCAGTTCGCTATGTGACTTTACCAGAGGGTACATCTTAAGTCCCGCCTTCGACCGGCGCGGGAAGTTTTGAACCGCTGCTGGAAGACCTGGAGGTCGTTGTGAAAAACCACGGCTGCCAGGGCAGACCATTCGGAAAGCGCGGTTGCTTATAGTGAGAAAAGCTCGTTTTACGGTAGGAAAAGCTCGTTTTATGCTGGGAAAAGCTGATCCTCCTGGCGGGTTGAAGAGTGCAACTGTAAAAGTTGAAAGGAAACCAGTGTTGAAACAAATGGTGCTTTTAAAATTTTAGATAGTTCCGCTGCCACAAGAAAATGCGACTTTGCTGATTTGTTTCCGTAGACCAATTTTAGGGACTGGCTCACCGCACAGCAGAAAGGTTAAATTAAAGGAAAACAAGACAACTTGGGCTGATAATTCTTCTGCCAAAAACTGATATTGACAAAGAATGAGTAGTGACATTAGTTACTGCTGATGATCAACGATTCGCACAAAGTTGTCAAATCAATATAACACCCAAACAAGGTGATTTTCGAGGGTGCACCACGAGACGAGCATCTCCACATGATTGGGAATTGGTTTGTTGCAGGGTGGCTAAATACAACTGGAACCCAGAATCCGACACCACCTGTATGACCATGCACGCGGAAAATGCATGCGGTTGTGTGCATCTGCGTTTGTCACTGCCATTTGACACATGTGTATCCTTTCGTAGTGCTGAGGATGGCGAGGAACTCTGCTGAACAATATGAAAACACCCCGTCGACCAAAAGGCGATCAGCACATCATGGGACCATTCAAAACGTAATTTGCACCTCAGCAACGATACAACCGACTTCGATTTTTTCAGCCAATCTATACATATAGATAGATAGATAGATAGATAGATAGATAGATAGATAGATAGATATGCACCACATTGCCCAAACGGAAATCTCAACTTTTCCCAACAGATTTCCACGCACAACGGCGATCTGCTCCGCGGCTGCCCACTCTCCGCTTTCCGTCCCAGCAGCGAAACGTGGAGGCCCAGGGCCATGTCAGGACGGTCCCAAAAGTTCATCAAATAGGTGTCCTCCAGTTGCGTTCCGTGCCGTGCAATGAAGAAATATAGCAATTCAAAGTGATCAAGGATGGTAAGTTGCCCCCAACAAAAAAAAAAAGAAGAAAAGCACATCCCTAGCAACAAAACGAATCAGCATCAAGATTCATAAGATAGTGATAAATGGTTTATTTAACCATTAAAGATGGGATAGTCAAGCAATCATAAGGAAAATATTAGGTGTTTGCTGATGTTTTCTGGGTTTATCTCAAGCCCTGGGGAATTGATTCCAAATTCTTGACCAGTAAATCATCGGGAAAATGATCCCTAAAACATCGCCGGGCAGTGGAAGATGTGGAAGGCAATGGCGCTTTTTAGGCAACGTTTTTATGTCATCTTGATCAAATGCTCGAAAGTAAAGATTCAAGGATAACAGATTCCATTTGATAAGGACTTGATGATTCTAACGTTTAACATGTTGCCTTCCATAATTAGTCATGTTTGACTGCGGAGTTGGAGTAGGTTCCAAGATGTTCTCCATAGATACTTCACCAAAATCATCATCCGATCACTGGAGGTTTCCTAAGTCATGGGGGTACCTCAATGGCTGGATGGTTGATTCCATGGAAAATCCGAAATAAAATGGATGATTTGGGGGCACCCCTGTTTAGTTTTAGGATGTTTTAGGAAACACTTTGAAATGTAGGCCAAAAGACATGAGGATGCAATTGCCAAAACTTGGGATGTGAACGGAATGAAGCAATCATCATTCCGTGTTTGGAAAAAGAAACAGCCCTACTTGCGTGACACAGTGTGATCGTGAGGTCAAAACACGGACTGGTCCTTTTGGGGAGCGCCCATGCTTGGCTACAGCTGGATACCCAAGATCTCTACAGCATGGCTCCAAAGATTCCTCTATGCATCAGTTAGAGCATTGATTTCTACCATCCCCAGAATCTGCCCAGCACAACTCATAATCATCAAGCCGTGTGCCTCAGATTTGTTTGCAGAGATTCACATTTGCTTGGGGTAGTTCCATCCCCTGTTTTGTTCGGGGAATCATGTCTGATAGTTTGAGATATCTATGCAAAATCATCCTCTTTAACAGTAAATCAGCTATAAATGACTTATTTTAACCATAGCTATGTTAAATTACTAAAGCGATTGTTATTAGATACCTCTATTTTCCATAAATACTAAATTACTAGGGGCATTAATCTAAACAATACTAAATGCATTCCCACCTACCGGTCTTTGTTACCACCCACGACCGAATCCCACCGTTCCAACCGTAGCTACTACTACCAGACCTGTGTGGGATGAAGCACCAGTCGGGATGATGCCACTGGCTGTAGCACGTCGATCTTCAACCTGTGGGACGAGAATGGGTGAAGACAGGGTACCCTCTGGTAAACATACAAAAAACTATGGAAAATCACAATTTTTGATGGGAAAATCCACTAGAAATGGGCCATGTTCAATAGCTATGTTAGTTTACCAGAGGGTAACCTTGCAACGGCATGGGCAAATAAGTTAAATAAATGAAGACATCAGTCGCATGTCCCTACCTATATTGACAATGAAAAATGGAACCGGCAATCTAAATAGATACGTTTGATTGGATTAGATTGGATTGGATAAGATGAGACTAGATAACAAGAGATAAGGTAGGGCAACACAAAATCAAGATGAAAATAAGATACAAATGGATATGACAACATCAAATCGATAGATCCATCATATCACTCTTTTTCTGGGGTGTTGACTAGTGTTGACCCATGAAAATGGAGGCTTGGCTTCGTAACAGCTACAGAGATACTAATAGACGTGAAAGTGATTTACCATTTCGTGCTCATACTGTCAACAGAAACCTCATTGGTGGTATATAGGAAATGTGAATCGATCTGGGGTCATCCCATTTCTTGGATGGATTGTATATATATATATATGTGTGTGTGGGTGTGTGTGTGTGTGTACTGAGTGTCATGTTCTTATTGCTATCCTTATTGTTGATCCTATCTTCGTTACTATCAGCATATCTATGTGTCTCTTACTAGTCTAATTATTATGGTTTGTATTAACTATGTCATTCCTGGTGTTTCTTGAAAAATTGTGTTGACAATGGCTAAACAAGATTACTGTTGCTATTCAAAACATTTTGAAACTATATCATATGTATATATTAGCAATGTTGATCTACAATTACTGTTGCTATTATCTTTTTTGCTATCAATATTAAAGGGTAGGAGATGAGGATTCTCCACTCCTGTGCCGATTGGGCCACCCCACGGCTCAGTCAGCAAATCAAGTTGGCCTCACAGAACGACGGTAAGATTGTTGCGTTCTTTTTTTTCGTGTTTTTATCTCAATGCCCAGGGATCACAGGTTTTAAAGGAAAATCTTGAAGGAAACCATGGAATTACTTCTTAAATACTGTATAAGAAAACCAGTAGGCTCTCCCTAACAGCTATTCTGGATGATTCTGGGATGGGAGAGTTATTATCGCTTGTGCACACTCTATCCGTGTCTACATATTATTCTCACCGAGTGCACCCGCATGTTTATTGCATGCATCCCTTCCGTTTTGTGGTCGCAATTGCTCATATTCCCATATCATAATATTCTTATAACCCTGCTGATTTGCCCGCATGCTGAGACCCCCTAATTTCAACATGGAACCCAAAAAAATGCGCACCATCGGCCGAACTCATGACATCTTCCAACACCAATTTCTTAGGCTCCAATGTGTTCCAAAGGTTTCCAGGTGATTTTTTTCTGGCAGAATCCCCCGGTTGTTTCAATCTTTCCCTCGCCAGGGCGCTGGGAAACTTCAAAGCTTGAGATCGGGCCACCTCCAAAGGTGCCTCACCGGGGTCACCGGGCTAAAAGCTCCAAAAAATGGGGAGTTGACATGAGTTAAGCCATGTTAACCCTCCGAGGAATAGACATTTCAATGGTTTCATCAAGAATTTTGGGGATTGATAAGACCAAGAGAGCTCAGGGCCCCTTTGAAACCCAATTTCCCGGTTGGTTTTGAAAAAATGGATGTGAACAACCAAGGAAAAGGACAAACCAACTGGGTGAATTTGGGCGACCTGACCCCGGCAATCGTGGGCGTCAAGAACAATGGGTCATGGCTGAATCTAAGAAACCTCAGAGGTTTGGACCATTTTATACTGGAAGTGGTTAAAGACCACAGCCCATACCCTAGGGAAAAGGTTTACATAGATGTAGAAAACCATGGAAAACCCACAGTTTCCCATGATAAGTTTCCACATCTTAACTGTTAGTGAGTTTACTGGAGGGCAAATCACCAGTGGCCATTGCTTGTGGTCGCATCATCCACAATGTGGTTGGGCCTGACGTCGCATCTCGCCACAGCGGATCGACACCTGCAGCCCGCCACTGGGGCCCTACGGAGATGTGCATCCCTGCTTGGGGTTGATCTGGGTTAATGACCAATTGTACGATGTTGCTAGGATGCATCCAACTGCAAACATGTGTTCATAGAAAATATTAGGCATTGCAACAACGACAACGACGACGACCACAACAACAACAACAACAACAACAACAACAACGACAACAACAACAACAACAACAACAACACCAACACCAACAGCAACGCAACAGCAACAGCAACAGCAACAACAACAACAACCACAACCACAACCAACAACCAACAACCAACAACCAACAACATACAACATACAACATACAACATACAACATACAACATACAACATACAACAACATACAACATACAACAACATCCAACAACATGCAACAACAACCAACAACAAACAACAACAAACAACAACAAACAACAACAAACAACAACAAACAACAACAAACAACAACAAACAACAACAAACAACAACAA